>CANNZV010004836.1:0-34656 GCA_947561585.1 Caprella mutica
GTATGTCATCTTTACATAGAGATGTGTGTCATATTTACATAGAGATGTGTGTCATCTTTACATAGAGATGTGTGTCATCTTTACATAGGGATGTGTGTCATATTTACATAGGGATGTGTGTCATCTTTACATAGAGATGTGTGTCATATTTACATAGAGATGTGTGTCATCTTTACATAGGGATGTGTGTCATCTTTACATAGAGATGTGTGTCATATTTACATAGAGATGTGAGTCATCTTTACATAGAGATGTGTGTCATCTTTACATAGAGATGTGTGTCATCTTTTACATAGGGATGTGTGTCATCTTTACATAGAGATGTGTGTCATCTTTACATAGGGATGTGTGTCATCTTTACATAGAGATGTGTGTCATGTTTACATAGGGTTGCAGTTCTCTTCATTGCGATTAGCCTTCATAATGAGGCCTTTAAACTTAATTACTAATTATGGTGAATTCGTCTAATGAATTGGGTAGCGATGGGATGGAGTGGGATGAGAGGGAGTGGAGTGGGATGAGAGGGAGTGAAGTGGGATGAGAGGGAGTGAAGTGGGATGAGAGGGAGTGGAGTGGGATGAGAGGGAGTGAAGTGGGATGAGAGGGAGCGGAGTGGGATGAGAGGGAGTGAAGTGGGATGAGAGGAGTGAAGTGAGATGAGAGGGAGTGAAGTGAGATGAGAGGGGAGTGGAGTGGGATGAGAGGGAGTGGAGTGAGATGAGAGGGAGTGAAGTGAGATGAGAGGGAGTGGAGTGCGATGAGAGGGAGTGGAGTGAGATGAGAGGGAGTGAAGTGAGATGAGAGGGAGTGAAGTGAGATGAGAGGGAGTGGAGTGGGATGAGAGGGAGTGGAGTGAGATGAGAGGGAGTGGAGTGGGATGAGAGGGAGTGGAGTGGGATGAGAGGGAGTGGAGTGGGATGAGAGGGAGTGAAGTGAGATGAGAGGGAGTGGAGTGAGATGAGAGGGAGTGGAGTGAGATGAGAGGGAGTGGAGTGGGATGAGAGGGAGTGGAGTGGGATGAGAGGGAGTGGAGTGAGATGAGAGGGAGTGGAGTGGGATGAGAGGGAGTGGAGTGGGATGAGAGGGAGTGGAGTGGGATGAGAGGGAGTGAAGTGAGATGAGTGGGAGTGGAGTGAGATGAGAGGGAGTGAAGTGGGATGAGTGGGAGTGAAGTGAGATGAGTGGGAGTGGAGTGAGATGAGAGGGAGTGGAAGTGTACCTATATTAAAAGTATTACTTATTTATACTGCAAATACTACTATATAACATAAACTCTCAATTTGAATAAGTAGAATTTTCATATTAAAGTTTTAGTTGGTTATATGGAAAATAGTACTTACTTTTATTGATACTAATTATTATAATTCGAAACATCTTTCCTTTGTGTTGGAAATAGTAATCATTATTCTTTTCAAAAATATTACTTACTTCTGTGCTCAATGTTACTTTCTTATATCATGCATTTTTTTACTAATAATTGAGAACATTTCTTATTTATATTTAAAGCATTACTCTCTTATATTAAAGATATCAAATATAAAAACTATGAAAAGTGCTTTACCTCCTGAATCAAATATAGTGAGCCAACACAATAAACTTTGAAGCAGAGTATATAACTGTCAAACTCCTCTCCTATATTCTGATATTTATTCAATTTCTTATATTTGTGACTCTTTTCTTATAGACTTCACTGGGAAAACAAATAAATTGAAACCAATCTTAAAGCCAAGTATAGTTTGGCTTCAGGGACTTAAAGTGATTGTATTACTTGATATTGGGAGATTTATATCGATTCTGGGTAAATGATATAGTAACAAAAATCAGATAAGCAATGTTCCAACTACAAGCGTTATGTCGCTAAAAGGGTCTAGAAATGCTCCAATTACAAGCGTTATGTCGCTAAAATAGTCTAGCAATGTTCCAACTACAAGCGTTATGTCGCTAAAAGGGTGTAGCAATGTTCCAACTACAAGCGTTATGTCGCTAAAATAGTCTAGCAATGTTCCAACTATAAGCGTTATGTCGCTAAAATAGTCGAGCAATGTTCCAACTACAAGCGTTATGTCGCTAAAAGGGTGTAGCAATGTTCCAATTACAAGCGTTATGTCGCTAAAAGGGTGTAGCAATGTTCCAATTACAAGCGTTATGTCGCTAAAAGGGTGTAGCAATGTTCCAATTACAAGCGTTATGTCGCTAAAATAGTCTAGCAATGTTCCAACTACAAGCGTTATGTCGCTAAAATAGTCGAGCAATGTTCCAACTACAAGCGTTATGTCGCTAAAAGGGTGTAGCAATGTTCCAATTACAAGCGTTATGTCGCTAAAAGGGTGTAGCAATGTTCCAATTACAAGCGTTATGTCGCTAAAAGGGTGTAGCAATGTTCCAATTACAAGCGTTATGTCGCTAAAATAGTCTAGCAATGTTCCAATTACAAGCGTTACGTCGCTAAAATAGTCGAGCAATGTTCCAACTACAAGCGTTATGTCGCTAAAATAGTCTAGCAATGTTCCAACTACAAGCGTTATGTATCTAAAATAGTCTAGCAATGCTCCAACTACAAGCGTTACGTCGCTAAAATAGACTAGCAATGTTCCGACTACAAGCGTTACGTCGCTAAAAGGGTGTAGCAATGTTCCAACTACAAGCGTTATGTCGCTAAAATAGTCTAGCAATGTTCCAATTACAAGCGTTAGGTCGCTAAAATAGTCTAGCAATGTTCCAACTACAAGCGTTACGTCGCTAAAAGGGTTTAGAAATGTTCCAATTACAAGCGTTATGTCGCTAAAAGGGTTTAGAAATGTTCCAACTACAAGCGTTATGTCGCTAAAATAGTCTAGCAATGTTCCAACTACAAGCGTTATGTCGCTAAAAGGGTCTAGAAATGCTCCAATTACAAGCGTTATGTCGCTAAAATAGTCTAGCAATGTTCCAATTACAAGCGTTATGTCGCTAAAATAGTCTAGCAATGTTCCAATTACAAGCGTTATGTCGCTAAAATAGTCTAGCAATGTTCCAACTACAAGCGTTATGTCGCTAAAATAGTCTAGCAATGTTCCAACTACAAGCGTTATGTCGCTAAAAGGGTGTAGCAATGTTCCAACTACAAGCGTTATGTCGCTAAAAGGGTGTAGCAATGTTCCAATTACAAGCGTTATGTCGCTAAAATAGTCTAGCAATGTTCCAATTACAAGCGTTACGTCGCTAAAATAGTCTAGCAATGTTCCAACTACAAGCGTTATGTCGCTAAAATAGTCTAGCAATGTTCCAACTACAAGCGTTACGTCGCTAAAAGGGTTTAGAAATGTTCCAATTACAAGCGTTATGTCGCTAAAAGGGTTTAGAAATGTTCCAATTACAAGCGTTATGTCGCTAAAAGGGTTTAGAAATGTTCCAATTACAAGCGTTATGTCGCTAAAATAGTCTAGCAAAGTTCCAACTACAAGCGTTTTGTCGCTAAAATAGTCTAGCAAAGTTCCAATTACAAGCGTTATGTCGCTAAAAGAGTCTAGCAAAGTTCCAACTACAAGCGTTACGTCGCTAAAATCATCTTTCACCGTTTTGACTTCAATTCGTTGCGTCGCTAAATTGATCTTGCAACGGTTCTTTCGACGGCGCTGCATCTTTGAAATTATCTCTTGCAATTCTCTTGAAGTTGGAGAAGCGTGTAAGAAAATGAGTAAAATGTTTCAATCGACTGTCCCTTCAAAACCGGCCTACCGTGTAAAGGGATTGGACGGCAATCCGAGGAGAGCTTTTGTTTTGCTTAAAGCAATTCGGACACATAGTCCCATCACTAAACAGATTTGGCAGAACGTGTAGAGCTCTGTTGCAGGGATCCAGATTATCTTTCTTAGTAATTATTATTAAAGTAAATGATAGAATATTTACATACAATCATTCATAAGAATAACTAGTATATTTAAAATAATCTTTTGAATATTTACTTTCAATAATTGAATTCTTAAAAGGACAGTTTTTAAGTTTTTGGTCTCATTTATAATAAAAACGACTATCAGAAATATTCAATTCTAAACTCTAACATCAAACTTAGCATGGTTATACAATCATTAATTTCTTTTGGATCTACAGTAGAGTTTTCCATACTGAATTCGTATGATCAGATCTTGAAGAACAAGAGATCCCTTCCTAGAAGGCATAGCTCGGTTCGCAACCTCTATCGGAATTATTCATTTAATTTATCATCATCAATGTCAATTTAACATTATTGGATCAGAAGCCCTGGATAGAAGCCCCTCTGCCATTTCTTGATATCTTTTCTGGTGGACCTGCCATTGTACGAACGGACTGCAACTTAGAGGATTAGCTGAGTACGATTGAGGAAGAGGAAGGAAGGGAAGCCTCATTATTGGTGTAGAAGGAGTACCAATTAGTGAATTGGTGAGGCTGGAATACTGAGGAAGATTTCTCCTTGTTATGGCAACGCACCTACGTGTGTCATGACTGAAACTGACACACATTAGTGTGTCATGACTGAAACTGACACACATTAGTGTGTCATGACTGAAACTGACACACATTAGTGTGTCATGACTAAAACTAACGCACATTAGTGTGTCATGACTGAAACTAACGCACATTAGTGTGTCATGACTAAAACTAACACACATTAGTGTGTCATGACTAAAACTAACGCACATTAGTGTGTCATGACTGAAACTAACGCACATTAGTGTGTTATGACTAAAACTAACGCACATTAGTGTGTCATTACTAAAATCAACACACCTTAGTGTGTCATGACTAAAACTAACGCACATTAGTGTGTCATGACTGAAACTAACGCACATTAGTGTGTTATGACTAAAACTAACGCACATTAGTGTGTCATTACTAAAATCAACACACCTTAGTGTGTCATGACTAAAACTAACACACATTAGTGTGTCATGACTAAAACTAACGCACATTAGTGTGTTATGACTAAAACTAACGCACATTAGTGTGTCATGACTGAAACTAACGCACATTAGTGTGTCATGACTAAAACTAACACACATTAGTGTGTTATGACTAAAACTAACGCACATTAGTGTGTCATGACTAAAACTAACGCACATTAGTGTGTCATGACTAAAACTAACGCACATTAGTGTGTTATGACTAAAACTAACGCACATTAGTGTGTCATGACTGAAACTAACGCACATTAGTGTGTTATGACTAAAACTAACGCACATTAGTGTGTCATTACTAAAATCAACACACCTTAGTGTGTCATGACTAAAACTAACGCACATTAGTGTGTCATGACTGAAACTAACGCACATTAGTGTGTTATGACTAAAACTAACGCACATTAGTGTGTCATTACTAAAATTAACACACCTTAGTGAGTTTATCAAACACGTTTAAACACTTAAATGTGTCAGTGTATAAATACATCAACAAATTAATTTGCCTCGTCTTCTATTTCTCATTTAATTGCTTAATTTCAGCATTTCTCTCACCCTTCAGCAGGTAATTAATTACACTGCATATGTTGAGACAAGTTTATATGTTAATTTACTAAGCATTTCTATAAGGATAATTAACCTAAACAGTCCAATGAAAACATATCGAATTAATTTGTCAATAAATATTTTCAGCTAGAAGTCATCAGTATGCATCGTTCACATTAATTCTGAACGACAGAATTGCTATCATTCATTGTAATTCTTTAATCATATACATTTGGTTATATTTTAATTGACTGAAAAGGTAATCTGGTAGAAATAATAGACTGTATTTATTCAATTACCTGTAAACTAATGAGCTGTGATTTTAAAAGAACTCATGCTTCGTTTTTCAGTGTAATTGAACAGTACCTTTATAAGAGTAGAAAAATTGAGTAATATTTACGGGGAGACAGAAGCATATTGAATATTTGACTATTCTTCGATATGATTGAAATGACTTACTGAATATGTAATTCAAGTAAGCCATGGATTGAAGAACATTCATATATGTATACTTATCAATTATATGTGAACCCAATCGTAATTATATTACTAAAGGGGGGCTATATTGACCCCTCCTGGTTTTTTATGCCTAGCACCCATATTGATGAAGTGAGCTACCTGAGATCTTATAACTTTTCATGTTTCAAATTTTTGCAACAATATTAATTTAATAGAATAACTCGAATTAGATTTAATGATATAAGAGTAATTCAAATCATCTTTTTATATATTTCAGATTAAGAATACACTTATAGTAGATTCTAAGGTTTTTTCACTACTTGGTGTTAATCTAAGTTTTTTATAACACATATTGTTCATGTGAAGCAGGTTGGTCACTCAGTAAAATGATTACACAACTCGTACGAAAACTGGTGGAGGAAGAGTAGATTGATGTGGAGGGAGGAGGAGCTATTGAAATTTACTACAAGATTTTTACTAAAAAATAAAGAAAAATAATAACATTTGAATAATGAGTATAAGACTAATAATAAGTAAAAGTACGATTATTGTAGCATCATCATTTCCTAAAAAGCACCCACTGGAGTTTTCAACTTGGGAAGTGACTTCCATTGGGTTTGATTATTATTTTTGTGTTTCAAATATTAACATTTTTCGTATCTGGTATCAATCATGAAAAGTTTTCCTATTTAAATGTGATATATAATATTATGACTTTTCTCTTCCATCTCTATTTATGTTGGACAGAAGGAGTTGAATTTCTTCCTGACATGGTCTAAATAAAAGTTAACTTACACCTTCAAAATATCAACAGATATATATTAGAATTTAATCATAATATAATAAATATGACGCTAGTAATAGTAACCCAGGGTTACAAAAAGGGATAATCAACTTTCATCATCGCAAAGATTTATTATTTCTTTTCCTAATCCTCGTAAGGACTTATTAATTCTTAGTTCATTAATAGCTCCTAGAGGGTTAATAGCAAACGGTATCTCATAATGAGGGTAAAAAGAGTCACGCGAGGGAACTGTCATTAGCAGTTGTTAGGTAGAGAGTAGGAAATACTGGATTAAAAGTGTAATGCCTTAAATTGGATATAACTATTGGAGTAATGATTGTTTGTTATTTTGGTCTATGCGTTATTATTCTCACAGAGAAAGGATTAGTTGAATCAATTCAAATTTGATTTGTTTTGACTCATATGAATGGGTTATTTTTGCGCCTACCTACGTGGTGAGTTGCAGGTACTACTTAAAAGTAGTTAAATTGACGTGGGTTAAAACAAAACAGTCGTTTTGACTCACTCCTAAACTTAAAAAAAGTAGCGCCAACTCGCATAGTCAGTTAATTCATACACCAGATACATTGGATTAACAGTCTTTGTGAGTTACTACAATACAGTCTGTCATAGTTGTTTCAACATACTTTAAAATTCTCAAAAAAGTAACTTTTAACTCTCATAGTAAGTTGATTCAATCCATAAAATGAATTGAATTAACTAATGTTTGATGACACACCATGTCATAGTTATTTTAACACACGTGAAAACATGAATAAAGTCCAACCAACTCACGTAATCGATTGATTCAAAGCATAAATTGGTAACCCATGTGATATGACAACATGGGTCGTACTTCTCTCTCTCTGTGAATTGGCTTCACTTTTAAGAGCGTGACTGTGGCTATTGCGACAAAAACAAACAACTTATTTTTAATCTAACCTAAAATTTGGTAAAAAATCAATTTAATTTTAGTCGTTCAATAAATGCAGGTATAATGCATTACTAGAATATTTATTAAATAAAGACATTATATAGTGAAACATCATTACAGTTTAAAACTTCAAATATACAAGATTAGGTTTCAAATGCATTTCTGAATTACCAGTTAAATGAATTCTGATATATCATATTTACCAAATAATAGGTCAAAAATAATTATTTACCATAATAATTAATAACAGAATTTAGGTTTACAGTTAGTATAAGTTTTACTATATTGAATATATATGATTGAGTAAAAATACATTAAGCTTAAAGACATATACATTTAATAGGGAATGCATATCAAAATGAGATACTATATAAAAAATGGAATGTATGTATTTTTAAAAGAGTAACTGCAGAGAAAGTGATATTGGCTATAGGTTGAACTGGGCAGAAAATCTCAGTTGTTGTCAGTAACGATGGCAATAAATATTGGAAATGATTGACCTATTCTAAGAAACATTTCATAAAATAGATTGGTAAAATAATGAGTAACGGATTTGTTAGAGCTAAATAGAAAGCTATAATGAACTCATGTATAATGAATCAACCAGAATAGTAAACTAATCTATAGGTAAAACTAGATTATGTGCACTCGGTAGAGCGCATACCTTCGCCACCGCTTTGACCCGTTCTCTCCCAAAATTAAGGAAACTGCTAACTGGATAACAACCAATCGTCCCACCAAGTTTCATGCAATATGGTACAATTCTTTTTGAGTTATAAATGACCTTGACCTTGACCTTTCACCGGATCGCTTCCAAAATTCTACCAGATCGTTCCTGGTCATTGACCAATTAATTGTACCATCAAATTTCAGACAATTTTGTTGAATGCTTTTTGAGTTACAAATGACCGTGACCTTAACCTTTGACCGGGTCACTCCCAAAAGACTAGCAGCAGGTCACTGGACATGAACCAATCGTTTCACCAAATTTCAGGTAATTTGGTGGAACACTTTTTCAGTTAAGCGAATAACAAGATGATAAATAAAACTAAAAAAAATACCAATGAAAATATAACCTTCCGCCAGATTGCGAAGGTAATAGTAATCCTCTGCAGTCTGCCTCAAATTGCCACAGTTTTCTATGCACTTGTCTAGTAAATTAGCTGTATTTCGTGAAAACGAAATTCTGCCAGTATAACTCATCTATAGTGAAGTCATGTGCAGTGAACCATCCTGATTTTTGATTCATGAAGAAGGAAATACCCTGTATAATGAATATATTTGAAAAAGAAAGAAAATATTTACTGTAGTCTGCCATAGCAACAACTAGTTCACTATAAAAACTATTCTACTCTATATAAACGAATCCTTGTTTTCTATTGTTGATTATATGTGGTGCGATATATGTGGAAATAAATGAAATTTTACCATTACAAATATTTATTTATTCTAATACTAAAAAATTGTTCATGAAAATTTAAATACTTGTGTGAATCCTTTATTAGGTTCTCTCTATAAATGATTATAAAACAGAGAGTTATGTTTTTGTAAACTGTTTTTAGAATTAATTATAATTATAAACAATATTAAAAAGTATACATTTTAATAGCATCGCTAATCATATCAACCGATTGAGACACAATTTGTATGCTATTGTGGAACTATGTTTGATTCAAGTAATCAAAACAAAATTTTACGGAAAACTAATCAATATTTCTAATTAATTAATAATAATTCATTCTTAAACCTATGATAGAGTACACATAAAAAATTGTATACGAAACTCCTTTTCTACGATAATTTGTCGGTACAATCTACCCTTTCCGGTTGACTAGTATCGTTTTACGATGTAAATGTTGACGGAGCATTAAATCAAGTGTGATTAGTTAATTTATTGCCTTGCTTTTCCGATCAAAGGGATATGATTGATACGAGAAAGACATCCTGTCCACGTGACTAAGGGGAGAGATATGAACTTGCCAGATAGGATTAGAGGGAGTGGTATAGAGGGAGTGGAATAGAGAGAGTGGAATAGAGGGAGTGGTATAGAGGGAGTGGAATAGAGGGAGTGGCATAGAGGGAGTGGAATAGAGGGAGTGGTATAGAGAGAGTGGAATAGAAGGAGTGGTATAGAGGGAGTGGAATAGAGAGAGTGGAATAGAGGGAGTGGTATAGAGGGAGTGGAATAGAGGGAGTGGTATAGAGGGAATGGAATAGAGAGAGTGGAATAGAAGGAGTGGTATAGAGGGAGTGGAATAGAGGGAGTGGAATAGAGGCAGTGATATAGAGGGAGTGGAATAGAGAGAGTGGAATAGAGGGAGTGGTATAGAGGGAGTGGAATAGAGGGAGTGGAATAGAGAGAGTGGAATAGAGGGAGTGGTATAGAGAGAGTGGAATAGAGGGAGTGGTATAGAGGGAGTGGAATAGAGTCACAAGGAGTCACAAGGATAAAGGGACCATCAAAAGGCACAATATGCCCATCCAAGGATGGCCCCTGTGCACAGCCAGCTGTGCGCTCGACGTTGGATTAACAACGGAACAAGGTGAATCTCTCTCCATCACTTCCCACTTGGAACCTAAGCACTCCAAACCGTACTCCTAAACCTGACAAAGAAAGAACCTCCATCAGGCGTAGGAGCAAAGTTTGGGTACAATCATTAGCTCCAAGTTTTATCCTGGACTTGGTCAGTCAAACCCGCCAATCACTGCCACCTTCACAGGGGCCGCCCAAAGGCAGTCCCTGAGACGACGACAGAACGCAGGGTGTGACCTGATCTCTCTAGCCACGGAAAGGCGCCAGGTTTTCTCTTAATTGGTTGGTTGGAGTTGAAGTAAGAGTGCTATCAGAAAAGATAGCTAAGACTCTCATCTCAACTCCGAGGTCAAGTCATGGAGGCGCTTGACAGCTCAGTAAGCCAGCTCACTGAGTATCCTGTCAAGTCGCCTTTTGAATGTGTCAACAGTCAGGCTGCTGACAACATTTACTGGCAGTCTGTTCCAGACATTACAGATCTTTACCAGCATGAAGTTCTCCAGCTGAGCAGTGGTGAACCGAGGCGGAACCACCTTCCACCCGTGGTTGCGGGTGGGGTTCACACACAGCGAAAAGTAGTCTTCGGGATCAACTCGACTTATCCCTCGAAGGATCTTAAAAGTCTCGATGAGTTGACCCCTCAAACGTCGCTGCTCAAGCGTGAAGAGGCCCAGGTCTTCTAACCGACGTGCGTATCCCTTGGATCGGATTTCAGGTACAAGTTTAGTCGCCCTCGCTTGCACCCGTTCCAACCGCTGGACATCTGCTCGCAACTTCGGTGACCAGAACTGGACCGCAAACTCCAAAAGAGGTCCTACAAGAGAATTGTACAGGGTGAGGACTGTCTCTCTGTTTCTGTATCTGAATTGCCTCTTGATGTACCCTAGGATCTTGTTTGCTCTCTTCTCAGCTTCCAGGCACTGTCGAGAGAACTTGAGATCCCTGGTGATCATAACTCCAAGATCCTTCTGTACATCAGTGGGTCCTATTTGGGCTCCAAGTAGCGTGTAGAAAGCTTCAGCGTTCCTACGACCAGCATGAAGTACTCTACACTTGTCCACATTGAAGGGCATCTGCCACTTTTCCGACCATTCTCCGATCTTGAAAAGATCAAGTTGGAGTTGTCCGATGGCCTCTGGACTTGCAGCGTTGATGCCAATCTTTGTGTCATCAGCAAACTTGGATACCCTACTGACGAGTCCTACGTCAAGGTCATTTATGTAAATAATAAAGAGCAGAGGACCAAGGACTGAGCCCTGGGGAACCCCGCTGGTTACGGAGCTCCACACAGAGGCCACGCCATTGACCACCACTCTTTGTCGTCTGTTATTTAGCCATGACCTGATCCATTGTAGAACTCAACCACCCACACCAATAGCTGCTATTTTCGCCATTAACCTCTTGTGAGGTACCTTGTCAAATGCCTTCTTGAAATCAAGGTAGACGATGTCAACAGCTTTGGATTTGTCATGCTCCTGAAGAACGTAGTAGAAGAACTCTAGTAAGTTTGTCAGGCATGACTTCCCGCGAAGAAAGCCATGCTGACTCTTCCCTATGAGCTGGTGTTCTTCCAGGTGATCCACAATCCTATCCTTGATGATGGATTCTAGCAGCTTTCCAGGAACCGATGTTAAACTAATCGGTCTGTAGTTACTACTGTTAGTGGTCTCACCTGTCTTGAAGATTGGGGTCACATCCGCGATCCTCATGTCGTCGGCGACCTCGCCCGACTCCAAAGAGACATTGAAGATCTGTTGCAGATGTGCCGCCAAACCATCCTTCACGTTCTTCATCACTGTCGGTAAGAATCCATCAGGACCAGCTGCCTTGTTAGGGTCCAGCTTGCCAAGTTTGTCTACTACCTCCTCAACAGTACAAACAATCTCAGTCAGTGGCATTCGTCCCTCGTAGTAGACTACGGGGTCAGGGGTGCCAAGCGCATCCTCCCTGGTGAAGACACTGACGAAATAACTGTTGAGTTCGGCGACGATGTCGGCATCCGGGAGTGGTATAGGGAGTGGTATAGAGGGAGTGGTATAGAGGGAGTGGAGTAGAGGGAGTGGAATAGAGGGAGTGGAATAGAGGGAGTGATATAGAGGGAGTGGAATAGAGGGGAGAGGAATAGAGGGGAGGAGGATAGAAGGAAGATAGAGAATAGAAGGAGAATGAGAGTTAAAAGAGAGAGTTAAAAGAGAAAGTTGAGGAAGAGAGAGTTAAAAGAGAGAGTTGAGGAAGAGAGAGTTAAAAGAGAGAGTTGAGGAAGAGAGAGTTAAAAGAGAGAGTTGAGGAAGAGAGAGTTAAAAGAGAGAGTTGAGGAAGAGAGAGTTGAAAGAGAGAGTTGAGGAAGAGAGAGTTAAAAGAGAGAGTTAAAAGAGAGAGTTGAGGAAGAGAGAGTTAAAAGAGAGAGTTGAGGAAGAGAGAGTTAAAAGAGAGAGTTAAAAGAGAGAGAATAGAGGGGAGAGAGAATAGAGGGGAGAGAGAATAGAGGGGAGAGAGAATAGAGGAGAGAGAGAGAATAGAGGAGAGCGAGAATAGAGGGTGAGTGAGAATAGAGGGGAGTGAGAATAGAAGGTGAGTGAGAATAGAGGGGAGAGAGAATAAAGGGGAGAAAGAATAGAAGGGAGAGAGAAAAGAGGGGAGAGAGAATAGAGGAGAGTGAAAATAAAGGGTGAGTGAGAATAGAGAGTGAGTGAGAATAGAGAGGTAATACTTCTGAATAGAGGAGAGTGAGAATAAAGAGTGAGTGAGAATAGAGAGGTAATACTTCTGAATAGAGGAGAGTGAGAATAAAGAGTGAGTGAGAATAGAGAGGTAATACTTCTGAATAGAGGAGAGTGAGAATAAAGAGTGAGTGAGAATAGAGAGGTAATACTGCTGAATAGAGGAGAGTGAGAATAGAGAGTGAGTGAGAATAGAGAGGTAATACTTCTGAATAGAGGAGAGTGAGAATAAAGGGTGAGTGAGAATAGAGAGTTAATACTGCTGAATAGAGGAGAGTGAGAATAAAGAGTGAGTGAGAATAGAGAGGTAATACTTCTGAATAGAGGAGAGTGAGAGTAAAGAGTGAGTGAGAATAGAGAGGTAATACTGCTGAATAGAGGAGAGTGAGAATAGAGAGTGAGTGAGAATAGAGAGGTAATACTGCTGAATAGAGGAGAGTGAGAATAAAGAGTAAGTGAGAATAGAGAGTGAGTGAGAATAGAGAGGTAATACTGCTGAATAGAGGAGAGTGAGAATAGAGAGTGAGTGAGAATAGAGAGGTAATACTGCTGAATAGAGGAGAGTGAAAATAAAGGGTGAGTGAGAATAGAGAGTTAATACTGCTGAATAGAGGAGAGTGAGAATAAAGAGTGAGTGAGAATAGAGAGGTAATACTGCTGAATAGAGGAGAGTGAGAATAAAGAGTGAGTGAGAATAGAGAGGTAATACTGCTGAATAGAGGAGAGTGAGAATAGAGAGGTAATACAGCTGAATAGAGGAGAGTGAGAATAGAGAGTGAGTGAGAATAGAGAGTGAGTGAGAATAGAGAGGTAATACAGCTGAATAGAGGAGAGTGAGAATAGAGAGGTAATACAGCTTAATAGAGGAGAGTGAGAATAGAGAGGTAATACAGCTGAATAGAGGAGAGTGAGAATAGAGAGGTAATACTGCTGAATAGAGGAGAGTGAGAATAGAGAGGTAATACAGCTGAATAGAGGAGAGTGAGAATAGAGAGGTAATACTGCTGAATAGAGGAGAGTGAGAATAGAGGGGTAATACTGCTGAATAGACAGGTAAAAATGTCTCAGTTTTTAATTACATGAATACTTTAGTTATCTGACTGAATAGTCAAAAAAGTAAAAGTTATGATGTTCTTCTCCTGAATTGTCCAACTCTCCTGAATTTTTATCTTCCGGTGAAGAATGTTAGTAGAGACAGAGATTGCAATGAAGTCCAACTAAATGAGTTAATTAGGTTTCCACTTTTCTTTAAAATGGATCTGCTAGGATGAATTGAAAGCCTATATTTTAAATATTCAAGTAATTGATGTAATATCATTAGTAACAAAAATTCCGTGATGATTCGATTGATTTAATGGTAAGTTTTTCATTTGACATCTAATTTCAAAGTGGATCATTTGTTAGGTTACTAGTGTCTTACCCGTCAAAAATAACGGACCTGATTTGTGATTTTGTGTTATCCAAATTTCTCTGTTATTATTATCGGTCAAAAATGACAGATTTATATAATATCATATTTTTATATTATCACTATAATTTTCAATTTTCCGCATTTTTCCCTCTCCTTAGTTTTTCAGTTTTCCGAGTTTCAGTCTTCGAATTATTTCGGTTTTCCGAATAACTCGATTTTCAAATTTTTCGTATTTCTGAATTTTTCTATTCTCACGAGTTTTTAGGTTTTTGGAGTTTACAGAATTTTCCTGTTTTAAGAATTTTTGTCCATATTTTCGGTTTTCAGATAACAGAAAATAACAAATCCGAATAACAATACATCTAGATAAAAATACGAATTATTTGGAAAAAATCAGAATGAATATATTCGATAATTTAAAGAATTAATGAAAAATTATAGGCCCTAATTATAGACGGGTAACACTAGTATACTGTACAAAAAAGCGTGTCACATTTATTAAGAAACATACTGAAATGAAAAGTTATAAGAATCGTTCAGCTTATAGGTTTATATACCAAGTTTGTTGATATATCATTGCTATACCATTGCATGACCACATTAATTAATATTAGTAATGATAGAAAAATCAAAGTTTTTGAATTTTCAGAATAAAAAGTAATATTGATAAGACAGTATTTATTTATTGACAATTCGTACATTTTATTAAATGATTTCTCAATGAATGGACCAAATAAACTGTACTTAGTACTAGTCAAATATAAAACAAAGGTACTGTACTTAGTACTAGTAAAATATGAATAAAAGGTACTGTACTTAGTACTAGTAAAATATAAAACAAAGGTACTGTACTTAGTACTAGTAAAATATGAATAAAAGGTACTGTACTTAATAGTACTAGTAAAATATGAAAAATAGGTACTGTACTTAGTATTAGTAAAATATTAAAATGGGTACTGTACTTAGTACTAGTAAAATATGAAAATAGGTACTGTACTTAGTACTAGTAAAATATGAAAAATAGGTACTGTACTTAGTACTAGTAAAATATGAAAAATAGGTACTGTACTTAGTACTAGTAAAATATGAAAATAGGTACTGTACTTAGTACTAGTAAAATATGAAAAATGGGTACTGTACTTAGTACTAGTAAAATATGAAAATAGGTACTGTACTTAGTACTAGTAAAATATGAAAAATAGGTACTGTACTTAGTACTAGTAAAATATGAAAAATAGGTACTGTACTTAGTACTAGTAAAATATGAAAATAGGTACTGTACTTAGTACTAGTAAAATATGAAAAATAGGTACTGTACTTAGTACTAGTAAAATATGAAAAATAGGTACTGTACTTAGTACTAGTAAAATATGAAAAATAGGTACTGTACTTAGTACTAGTAAAATATGAAAAATAGGTACTGTACTTAGTACTAGTAAAATATGAAAATAGGTACTGTACTTAGTACTAGTAAAATATGAAAATAGGTACTGTACTTAGTACTAGTAAAATATGAAAAATAGGTACTGTACTTAGTACTAGTAAAATATGAAAAATAGGTAGTGTACTTAGTACTAGTAAAATATGAAAATAGGTACTGTACTTAGTACTAGTAAAATATGAAAAATAGGTACTGTACTTAGTACTAGTAAAATATGAAAAATAGGTAGTGTACTTAGTACTAGTAAAATATGAAAATAAGTACTGTACTTAGTACTAGTAAAATATGAAAAATAGGTAGTGTACTTAGTCATAGTAAATTTATGAAATTCGTGTAAATCTCAGCAGTTTTCGGTAGATTCACACGAATATCATCATAATACCAATGATATTATTTAATTTTAAAAAGAAATAGTATTGCATTTATAAAATATATAATCTCTACCGAGAGAAAGTTCCTTCAAGAACTTAAGAATGAGGCTTTAAGTATTAAACCCACACTCTAATTAATGATAATAAATAATAATATAGTTTATTTCATCAAACGAGATACAAACTAATTACATTAATTGATCACAATAAAAATATCCTAAAAGCATATTTGATGGTTCTCTTTGTTTAATGAAATTAATTCATGATACCAAGGCATTAAGATTTTCATTTACTTTATATACAATTCATTCATCATTCGAAACCTTATTTACACTCTTTCTAAAATTTGATTTAATTAAAAAATGAAAATTATACCGGATAAAAACTTCACTCTTACAATTCTTCATCCAAAGCAAAAATTGATGTGTTTTGTATTTAATAAGAGCTTTCATATTATAATTAGTTATTTTTCAACAACATCAATATAGCCTCCTTTCAAATTAAAATGAAAAGATTTCTTACATTGCTTGCTATTCAAATCCATTTTTTATTCAATACTTTTTGCTATAAAATTAAATTATTGAAAATATTTATATTGAGAATGATGTGATGAAATACAGATTGATAGAAACAGGAAAGAATTATTAAATCAGTTCAATAATTTCTCCCAATATATCATATCGCCTCTGTGTCGTCACAAATCCTTTCAATTTCCTCTTTTTTCATAACACTTTGATCAGAATTTCTTGATTAGTTTGTTTACGTAAGAGTCCCGAATTAATCAATCTGGGATTGACGCGTTAGGGATTTTTCGATATTAGATTTAGAATTGGAAAATTCTTCATCCTTCGTAGCAAGCGGGGCTGATTATTTCGCACTAGAATACCAAGGGAAAAAATGAACCAATTGGATCGCAGATGATTAGTGTGCTATCTGACATTCTTCAATGTATGCTATAGTGGATTTATTAATCTTAATCAATGAGAAGAAATAAAAAGATGATAGATCTTCCTAAAGTTCTTTTGGTTACATAGGAAATAAAGGAGAATACACAAAAAATAACCATCAGTCTCATTTAGCATCATTATCTTTGAACAACAGTTATTAAAATGGTTAACAATCATTGGTTGAAACGGTTCAAACATTGAACAATGGTTAACAATCATTGGGTGAAATGGTTCAAACATTGAACAATGGTTAACAATCATTATAACAATTATCAGCAAATAATTACAAAGAAAAGTGTTTTGTGACATAATTTAAGATGGCAATAAAAGCTAAAATTTGTAAAAAAAATTTCGACTCCCTTTTGTAGAAATAATATATTGAAAGTAATTGTTAAAAAGTTACTGACATGTTCTTCATGCTCAATCATTAATGTACTGAGGTTTATTTGTTTAAATACTATGGGCTCTGATATTCTACGTGTAACAGATATATTTCAATTTCAGCAATATCTAGACATTGAAATGGTGACACTCAATGGAATGTGTTGGCTTGAAATTTTGGAGTGATGTTAATCTTGATTTTAAATGTCCCTCATTTGATAATAAATGTACGGATAGGTTTTAAAGAATTTCTTTGACAAAATTATGAGTAACGTTTTTTCTTTAACTATTTTTTGTTATTTAAAAGCCTCGGCAAATTTGAAAATTCTGGTATAGTGTTAATTCTTTCGTCAATCTTATTCTGATTAAATAATATTATAGGCAACTAAAGCTTCAAATGTTTTTTAATGTTTCTTTTTGTTTATTTAAAATTGGTTGTATATTTAATGATTTAAAATGACTGTTTTAAGGTATTTTAATTAATTGGTATAATCTTATAAAAAGGCAAACCTTTGAGACTTTAAAAGAGGTCAAACTGTTTTTGCTCGCACAGCAGCTGCAGCTCGTGCGCGGACACTTGTCCGAAATACAATTGACCAAAAGACAATTGACCAAAAGACAATTGACCAAAAGACAATTGACCAAAATACAATTGACCAAATGACAATTGACCAAAAGACAATTGACCAAAAGACAATTGACCAAAAGACAATTGACCAAAATACAATTGACCAAAAGACAATTGACCAAAAGACAATTGACCAAAATACAATTGACCAAAAGACAATTGGCCGAAAGTAGATTTGGCGTAAATTTGGCCGAAATGTTTTTATTTAATGTAAATCCATATTACGAACTGCAGCCTCCGTTTAATTTAATAATTAATTTTATTTCCATCGAATTTAAAGTTATTTTATAGAAAGGAAAATTAATTTTAATGTGTACAAAATGCGTATCCATATTACGAACTGCAATCATAAATTGCTCAACAATTTGAGTCCTAATCATGGACTTCATCACAAATATAAGGAGTGGAAAAAAGCTTCTCTTCGTACTTTTGAACTTGTTATTAATGGTTATTATATTATTTAAAGTTATTATTTTTATTTTATTGAATAATATTACTATCCCTTTTTTTTCAAAATAAAGATATTTCGGGCAAACGACCGTTCGGTTAAATGTCCGTTCGGCCAAATGTCCGTTCGGCCAAATGTCCGTTCGGCCAAATGTCCGTTCGGCCAAACGACCGTTCGGTTAAATGTCCGTTCGGCCAAATGTCATTCGGTCAAATGTCATTCGGCCAAGTGTCTTTCGGCCAAGTGTCCGTCAACCGCTGGAACTAGTGTAACAGAAACCAACCGACTGCATAGTGTTTCAAGAGGTACTGTCTCTAAAGTAATGACTTTCCTTTGAAAGAGAAGGAAAAACGTCCTTCCAAAGAAAAGAGACTCAAACTTATCTAAGAGAGACTGTCGTAAAGTCAAATCGCAAGACCTTGTCTTATAAAATCACAGAATAACTCATTCAACATGTAAACACAGAAACTAGTTTCTTCAAAATCTTTTCTTGGTTCCACAGAAGAACTGCAATGTGTGTTCATCTTTTTGCTAAACCCCTGTAAGCTGAAGGTTGATATTTTAAATAAATTTTCAGCCACAGGAAAGTTTACGATGTGTAAAATTAATAAATAGAATGAACAATACGCTATCTATCGGATTACTGATCAGGCTTATGTTATACAGGGTGTCCCAGAAAAAAGGAAACCCATTTTCAAATTAGTTTATTTTAGAAAATATTAAAACTATAAGAATTCTGAAAACACTATTTTATACGTTTACACTTTCTGCATCCCTTGTGAAAAATTAATAATGTTACAACAAAAATTAAAAATGCTGCAGCGAATTTAGCAAAAGGAAAAAAAAGTCCTTGTGCGAGCACGATATATTTCTTAAACATCCGGTAGTATTAAAAATTAAATCCTAAGGTTTATTACAAATAAGAGACAAATTAAAGAGATTTATTAACATTGGAACCGCAATACTTATTTCCAAGGTGTAAGGTTAATTTCCCTCGACATGTCCTCCATTTCTTTCTACACATAATTGCAGCCTTTTTCTCATTCCAGCAAAAACTCTTTTAACTAAATCCGGATTTTCTTTTAGTAAATTAACTTCGTTTACAATTCTCTCTCTCAAATCGTCTGTGTTTTCTGGAGGAGAAAAGTACACTTTGCTCTTGAGGTGTCCCCAAAGGAAAAAATCGCACGGTGTCAAGTCCGGCGATCTGGGCGGCCACTCAATTGGATGGTTCAGTGCAATAATGCGATCGTTGAAATTATCATGTAGCAATTCTTGAACTGCACGACTTCTATGTGCTGGAGCACCATCCTGAATCCACCATAGCCATTAAATCTGTTTGGGTAAATTTGATGCAGCTCAGGAATAATTCTTTCTGTAATTAGGTTTAAGTATTTATCTCCATTCATATTATTTTCGTAGAAGATAGGGCCCACAAGTCGTCCGTTTCCACACATTCACATCCATACAGAAACTTTCTCCCTGCACATTGTTACGTCGAAGTTGAGATTTGGAGGATTATTTCTGGGTGCATACTGGCGAATGTTATAATTATTGACTCTTCCATTCATATGAAATGCTGCTTCATCACCAATCACGATGTCTTCTACGAAGCGAGCATTTTTTTGCAGAAACCAATTTGAAAAATTTAGGCGGCGAGGTAAATCCGGTTCTAATAGTTCATGCCGTACATGAATCTTATAAGCATGATACCTTACATCGTTTTTAACAATCCGGTTAAATGTGCTTTTACTGATGTCCAACCCGTTATTCCCAACCCTGATGTCCAATTCGAAGTTATTCCTTCAGTTTTGAACTTATTAACATTTGTCCATATGGTCTTCTTAGTTGGCGAAGCTCTTTCCGGAAAGCGTTGTTCAAAATCTTGTTGAACCAGTTTAAAGCTTCCAGTTCTTAAATAACTTGTCACCACAAAAACTCGTTGTTCTTTTGAGAGTTGCATTTTGGGGTTTTGAAATATGCAATAAAAATTACCGTGTTAAAATTAAAAATTCCTGATTTTATTATAGGTATCCATTGTATCATGAATACAAACTAACAAATTTTGTTTTGTTTGTTGGTATTATCAACGGACCAAAAATGAGGACTTCCTCGCACAAGGACTTTTTTTTCCTTCTGCTAAATTCGCTGCAGCATTTTTAATTTTAGTTGTAACATTATTAATTTTTCACAAGGGATGCAGAAAGTGTAAACGTATAAAACAGTGTTTTCAGAATTCTTATAGTTTTAATATTTTCTAAAATAAACTAATTTGAAAATGGGTTTCCTTTTATCTGGGACACCCTGTATAAAATAAAACATATTTTCTCTTAAAATGCAGTAATTCCAGCCAAAGTAGTTCATATCAATAATTAATGTTTTAGCTGTCATATTATTATGTAAGATCAAACGTCTATGGCAACATGAGAATACCATATGGATTGAGTTTACTTCTATTTCTATTGCATTGTGGGGTAAACTCTTCCAAATACTGTGAAGTATATTGTTTGCACTGTGAATATAGGTACTTTAAAATTTGGGAAGAAAAGTTTCTTTGTTGGTTGCGTCACAAGCGTCTTACTTATATCACTTCAATTCAATTGTTCATTGCATTATAATTCCATTCAATAAGTTTGGAATTATATAGTTTGGAATAACTACAAATGTACTATAGAATATCTGTGAAAGCAATATAACGACTACATCCTCCATCAAATGGTTGGTTCATTTTCGGCAGATATTGGACAAAGTGACTTAAAACATAAATAGAGTTGGGAAATAATAATCAACAAAAAAATATTGATCATATTCCCAATAGTCTATTCTTTCAATTAATATTATTCCCAGCGTTAATTAGAAAGATGTAATCACCCCAATAAATAATTTCCTTATCTTCATTCGATCGTTTGTCTTTCTATCTGTGAATTGCCACGCTTCAATTAATATTAAGAAAATATTCTAATTGTTAATTATAAGGTTGCAACAAATGGTTGGTTGCAGCAAATGGTTGGTTGCAGCAAATGGTTGGTTGCAACAAATGGTTGGTTGCAGCAAATGGTTGGTTGCAACAAATGGTTGGTTGCAACAAATGGTTGGTAGCAACAAATGGTTGGTTGCAACAAATGGTTGGTTGCAGCAAATGGTTGGTTGCAGCAAATGGTTGGTAGCAACAAATGGTTGGTTGCAACAAATGGTTGGTTGCAACAAATGGTTGGTTGCAACAAATGGTTGGTTGCAGCAAATGGTTGGTTGCAGCAAATGGTTGGTTGCAACAAATGGTTGGTTGCAACAAATGGTTGTTTGCATCAAGCCACTTATTGCGATCAAGTCACTTAGTGTGACCAAGTCACTTAGTGTGACCAAGTCACTTAGTGTGACCAAGTCACTTAGTGTGACCAAGTCACTTAGTGTGACCAAGTCACTTAGTGCGACCAAGTCACTTAGTGTGACCAAGTCACTTAGTGTGACCAAGTCACTTATTGTGACCAAGTCACTTAGTGTGACCAAGTCACTTAGTGTGACCAAGTCACCTAGTGTGACCAAGTCACCTAGTGTGACCAAGTCACTTAGTGTGACCAAGTCACTTAGTGTGACCAAGTCACTTAGTGTGACCAAGTCACTTAGTGTGACCAAGTCACTTAGTGTGACCAAGTCACTTAGTGTGACCAAGTCACTTATAGCGACCAAATATTTATTGCAATGACGATAACAGAAAATCCGAATAACAGAAATAGCAAATCCAAATAACATTAAAAAAATACCAAAAAAAATACGGAAGAAAATAAGTGGGGAAAAAACAGAAAAGATCATATCCGAAGAAATATATTTTCGTGAAATGAATTCGGAAAAGAAATCTGAAAAATAACAAAAAAAAAAACAAATTCGGAAAATAACATATACGAAAAAGGACGGATAAAAAGACTCCGAGGAAACAATTCGAAAAAGAAATCCGGAAAAAAGTGTCACTGGTGGTACACGTGGATATTCCGCAGATTGATCACATGTGTAGTTTACTTTTAACTCTAATTGAATATTCCATAATTGTAAAATCAATTAATGGCTGAAACGAAATGGTGGTTCGATTCAATGAGAATCTAAAAATAATATTTTATGGAAGTGAAATTATAATATTTTTTTTTACAAAATTGGACTAAAAATATTGAAATTCGATCAAAAATATTGAAAATATTCTACCATTATCTGTAATTTTTGTGTAAATGTGATATCTTTATTCATTTATCTTTATAAACGGAAGATATGGATATAGTTTATCACTAATAAATATCCTCTTCCTGAAAACACTTTGATTTACACCAGCTTTATGAGGCGCTATTGATAGAATGTCTGTTTACACCAGCTTTATGAGGCGCTATTGATAGAATGACTGTTTACACCAGCTTTATGAGGCGCTATTGATAGAATGACTGTTTACACCAGCTTTATGAGGCGCTATTGATAGAATGTCTGTTTACACCAGCTTTATGAGGCGCTATTGATAGAATGACTGTTTACACCAGCTTTATGAGGCGCTATTGATAGAATGTCTGTTTACACCAGCTTTATGAGGCGCTATTGATAGAATGTCTGTTTACACCAGCTTTATGAGGCGCTATTGATAGAATGTCTGTTTACACCAGCTTTATGAGGCGCTATTGATAGAATGACTGTTTACACCAGCTTTATGAGGCGCTATTGATAGAATGTCTGTTTACACCAGCTTTATGAGGCGCTATTGATAGAATGTCTGTTTACACCAGCTTTATGAGGCGCTATTGATAGAATGACTGTTTACACCAGCTTTATGAGGCGCTATTGATAGAATGACTGTTTACACCAGCTTTATGAGGCGCTATTGATAGAATGTCTGTTTACACCAGCTTTATGAGGCGCTATTGATAGAATGTCTGTTTACACCAGCTTTATGAGGCGCTATTGATAGAATGTCTGTTTACACCAGCTTTATGAGGCGCTATTGATAGAATGACTGTTTACACCAGCTTTATGAGGCGCTATTGATAGAATGTCTGTTTACACCAGCTTTATGAGGCGCTATTGATAGAATGTCTGTTTACACCAGCTTTATGAGGCGCTATTGATAGAATGACTGTTTACACCAGCTTTATGAGGCGCTATTGATAGAATGACTGTTTACACCAGCTTTATGAGGCGCTATTGATAGAATGTCTGTTTACACCAGCTTTATGAGGCGCTATTGATAGAATGACTGTTTACACCAGCTTTATGAGGCGCTATTGATAGAATGTCTGTTTACACCAGCTTTATGAGGCGCTATTGATAGAATGTCTGTTTACACCAGCTTTATGAGGCGCTATTGATAGAATGACTGTTTACACCAGCTTTATGAGGCGCTATTGATAGAATGTCTGTTTACACCAGCTTTATGAGGCGCTATTGATAGAATGACTGTTTACACCAGCTTTATGAGGCGCTATTGATAGAATGACTGTTTACACCAGCTTTATGAGGCGCTATTGATAGAATGACTGTTTACACCATTTTGTGACGGATGCTAAAATACTTTTCAGTAACGAACATTCTTTCGTTACGGACAGACCGACTGACACGACTTCTTTTACCTATCTTATATTTTGTGACGGACAGACCGACTCTTGTGGCGGACATTCTTTTGTTACGAAGAATTCTTTTGTAAATATGAGATATGGATTATCTAAGAGTAACAGATGCACTAATGGAAAGGTACGCTCTGCATGCGGCGATTGTTGCGATCATCGCTGGTAGAGCTTTTTCCACACAGCGATTGCGTGAGTGTTTGTGCGAGAGTTGAACAAGAGAGGCAAAATGCTTTGAATTGTAAACTAAGTGGAACTAGATAATGTGCACTCGATAGAGCGCATACCTTCGCTGACGCTTATAAATGTACTTATTCATTATAAATGAACCACTAATAGGTATGGTTATCATGACCTTGACCTTTGACCCGCTCACCCCCAAAATCTAATCAATTTGTTCTTAATATTGACAGATCGTCCCACCAAACTTCAGGCAATTTGATTCTATACTTTTAGAGTTATGCGATTAACAATAATGCAAATAAATAAATAAATGCCGGCTAAAACATAACCCTATGCAATTTGCAAAGGTAATAAAAAGGGTTTAAATTAATAAATCTTTAGCTGAAGAGTTTGATGGCACACACGATCGCACCACAAATAATCACAAGCGACTGCGATTATATTCACCATCTAGCAATCTGACTATTTTGAGCCAGCAATGATCGCTTTTGACTGTAGCGATAATCGCTCGTTGAAAAACAGCCGCATAGGAATAGCATTGAACTAAAACCTAGCGATGATCGCTGAGCTGTGATCGCAACAATCGCTGCAAGCAAACGTAATGAACTCCTTAGTTAAGCATTTATAGTTATATGATTGTAAATTAGTGTTATTGCATGTGAATGGTGGCACTCCAACAATTTATTTATATTTTTAAATAATAATTTTCTTTGAATTTACGAAAAATTTAAGAATATTTTTAAATTATGAAAACATTCAATGGTTGAAGGTTTAATAAATGTGAATGCTATGGTCAATTTTTTATTTATTTAATACGAATACAAATTAATTAAAATAATCATTCTTAATTGGATAGCTTGAACGTATAGAATTTACACTGATTTTTACAAATAGAAATACTCTATAACCATAAAATTCCAAATACTCTCTATTATTTCTTTATCATATAAAGATATTCAATTTGATAGAATAAATATACATATACTGTTTTTAAGATGATTAGAAGGCCTAAATGGAATGTCCAGGATAGCTTACACATTATGTATGCCTCTAATGAATAGAGAACTCTTACAATTAATATTCCTATTTCTCCACCTGCTTTGGTAAATGAAACCTAGCCAATAAAGTAAGTAGTTATTGTTCAGTCCTGCAGATTTAACTAACAATACACATTAATATGTTATGACTGTAAAATTGGATCTTATTTTAAATAGTTAAATAAAAAACTTCTTGGAACTGTTATAATTAGAACAAACTGGGAATATGTACAATTATTACACTCACCATTTAGTAATTGATAAAGATTGATATATTAATTATCAGATGCAAATAGAATAAATGGGGTAATTAACTATACATTTGTGCTAAGTATTGTATATTTATATATATTATTAATAGATATATTCAAAATAGAGGATTGTTGAGACAATATTATACGTTTCTAAAATTTCTAATTTAATGTATTTTGGAATAGGAACTAATTTCAATTTGTCTCTCTCTATAACTTGATTATTCTGGTTTAATCACAAAATTTAAAGTGCACTACAAAATCGGTTTTAATATTATTTATTTTTAAGGAGGTTTATATGAGATCTTATTAGAAAATTTGAACAACAAATGAGAAACTTTACATATTTACATTATTTTCTGTATCAATTTTAATAATATACCACACAACGCAATTCACAAATATCATTATAAAAATAAATATTATAAGAGCAACTATCATGGAATGTAATCTCACGAGAATATTGCTAACGTCTTAAATATAGAGAGGATTTTTCTTTACGTATAAAAGATATAATTCCTCATAAATGATAAGAACTTTCTTTGCTCATTACGACTGAGTCTCCTTAGGAGAATAAAAGAAATTCTATGGCGTCAATTCTATTATCTTATACAATAAAAGTTCCTCGAAAATAACGAACTGTTATTGTTCTTGGGTATTTTCTTGAATATCTCATTTTTTCCGGGTAATGGCCTGACGTTTCTATGCATGTGTGATAGTTTTGTGACTCTTTCCTAATGGGAAGGATTTTCTATTAACCATAAAGTGTGGCAAAAGGCCTAGAAATGTCTACTTCTCTCAATACGATCACTTCTCTCACATATAGCATGATAAGAATTACACTTGCGTGGATGGGGGCATGACGTCAGACCGCTGTGAAGACATCTCACTATTTCCATTCTTTATATTCATGCAGTCGGGGTCGTCTGGAGAATATAAAATTCTCGTTCCAGGTGATAGAGGCATGCCATCCCAAGGACTGTCGCTATTATCTTTCATGCAATCTTGACTGACGCAGTCAGAATCTCTCCATCCCTCAGGTGGCAGGGGACCTGCACCGTATATGCACCCACCAGATAAATCCATCGATTGCATTGTAGAGTAGTTCTGTGGTAGAGAATTGTCGTACATTTTCTGCCCCTCCGTCATATTTCTGTCTGGAGGATAACAACATATTTGAGGACCTCCGGCGTTGCAAGAAGATAACATATTGTCGAAACTGCAGCCGTCACCACTCATTCTGCCACCGTTTGAATCCGTCATTCCGCAAGTTTTTTGATCAGGACAACAGTCACAGCCTGTTAGAGACGTGGAGGCCGTTGTTGGAGGGGTGCCATCACTTAGATACTTCTCAACAACAAGACCATAACTCTGAACATATCGTCCATCAGCAGCTTGATAGACAGTATTTGTGTTCTGCATTTGATATTCTTCAGGAAATTTTCTTTCCTGCTGTATGATATGATTATTCAAGGGAAAATTACTGGATGATAATTTATTTCTTCGAATTGTAGCGTAAGCAGGTGTGGAAACTTGATTAGCTTGGGTATTGTGATATGTGCTGCCACCATTTCCTGTCAGACAGATATCGTCTTTCGGATGTCTTGAGCCATCAATTAGATAATTAATTGGCTCACCAGTTTGATTTGCAATATGCTGTCTCTGAAATTCGTCGGGTGGAATTTCAGTAAGTGGATAGGGATTAGTTGTGGCAAGAATACGGCAGCTTGATATATTAGAGTAGGGACTATTCGAATCGAAATCATTCGGATTTGTTGGGATAGACTGACTATAAATTGGTGCGTAATTATTGCTGTCTTCATATTCCTCGGCAATGTCATCCAGTTTTCTTGTCGTAACGACGCCATTCACATCGACTTCTTCAACTCCTATAATACTTACTTTTTTCTTTGGCTTCACTCTTTCCTCAACTGGACTATCAGAAATTAGATCAGGATTAGAATGAGCCGAACCAGTAGGATTACTCCTATAAGGAGAGGCTTCAATTACGGATATTGGCTGGGTAGTTGTGTTCGAAATTCCGTTCGTTTTCAAAGATGGAGAAGCAATTTGAATATATTTTGGTGCTGAGCTTATAGCAACCATATTTTGATCTTTTTCTTTCTCAGATTCTTTAGCGTTTCCAGAATACTTTTTATTTTGTTTTTTCTTGAATCTTATAGAGCAACATTTGCAGATAATGATGCAAAATATTGTTAAAACGAGTAAACTTCCACCACTAGCGGCAGCTCCGATGTACTTGAAATTATCTTCTATGAAATCTTTTGGCACAGCTATTGTGGGTGGAACACTCACGCGTAACGTGAAATTAGATATCATTTTCCCAGCGATATTTTCCGCCGCGCACTCAAAGACTCCATCTTGCGCCTCTGCCACCATTTCAATTCGCAAATGACTCACTCCTTTCTCTTCTGAAATATGATAGGAAGCGCTCTCTTCATAATCGATAGAACTATTTTCAAGCGGAATCCCATTGAAACTCCACTTGATATTTGCCATTGGGTCTGCAATAACGTGACATTCGAAAGAAACATTCCGTCCCTCCAGAACGTCCCTGAAAAGAGAACTTGGTCTAACTTCTGGTGCACAGGCGAAATTCTCCTCTTCTATATCTTTAATAACTTTGTTCTGCAATCTGTGTGGGGTCCTACACTTTGACTCAATGGTAGTAGGGACGTTGTAATTCACAAGCCAAGACATTAAGTACTTCAATTTGCAGTCGCAATGCCACGGATTATTGTGCAAGTCAACCCCATGAAGTTTGCTAGGCAGAGCCATATTATGAGGTACAGTTGTAAGATGATTGTCATTTAGCTTAAGCCACTCGAGTTTATCGAGTCCCTCAAATGCTAACGGCTCCAATGTTTTTAACTCGCATCCAGTCATTTCAAGGGAAGTAAGGGACTGTAGTCTTCTAAAGGAACCGTCCTTTATTTTCGTTATGGGGTTATGTGACAGAAGAAGTCTCATGAGTGCCAATGTGTGTTGTAGAGATGCCACCGGAACCATGATGAGTTCATTGTTGCTCAAATCCAGTTCTACCAGATTGCTGAGGCCTCTGAAGGCTGCATCGTCTAATTGAACGAGTTTGCATCTCGATACGTAAATGCGCTGCAGATTGATCAGTCCAAGTTCCTGAAAAGAAATAATATTTATGTTTAGAATTGAATGCAGTGAGGCGGCGAAAGCGAAGAATATTCAATTAATCTCTCAGAGTAAAATGGCATTAATTTGAATTAGGAATTTCTGAAACATAAGTAATCCTAATATCTGTATATTAATGGATTGATATAACTATAGATAAATTAGAGTAATGTTTAATCTGCTATACACATACAAATAAAAGTAATGACCCATTTCATTTAATTAAAAGTTGTCTGAGACTAGAAATCTTTATCAATCCTTCAGCTTTACATAAATTGTTTGTAAAGGGCAAATTGTTCCAACTATTAGCTTTAATTAATTAAAGAGTTTTAGTAAAGAAAATATAATTATAAGATTATAGATATTACCCTCACCGATTCTATCCGAATGTTGATAAAACTGCAATAGATTCACAAATGAAGATAAACAATATTTTAAAGTAGAAAGATTAACATTAGATGAACAAAAATTCACACATACAATTCCTCAACATTATTGTGTAAACACAAACTTATCAATTTTATGAAAAAGGATTTGTAGTAATTATGAAAGTAATTTGTGTAAACAGAGTTAACAGAAGAATAATTTACACAAATGAGAGGGCAAATAGTGGGGCCTAATTTAGTCGCCTTTGTTTTTATTCAATTATTTCAGAAGGTAGAAATGAATGAAATTCACTTCCGTAGTGTGGAAAAAAATAAGTACGAAATGCCTGCATCTGTTACATTATACATTTAAATTCATTTTTATACCAACTCTATCCTCAGGACAGTAATTTCAAGATTATGCAAAGTATTTAATTAATTCTTTTTAATTACCTTGAATTTTTCCCTGGCCAAGATTACAAGTGAGTTTCCAGTGAAGTCCAGAACTTGGGTTTGAGAGTCAAGCTCCGGAGGCAAGTTTGCGAGTCCTTTGTTGGTGCACTCTACTGTCATTTTTCCGCCCTGAGGAAAAAAAGATACAATATTCATTAGCTAATGAATAACAACATAGAAATAAACTCAATGGGGAACTGTGTACCTATTTTCAAAAGATTTGAATAAAATATAGAATGAGGAAATAGTCTCAGGAGTCGCTCCAAATATATAGAACTCCATAATGGTAGAAGTCAGAGAGTTGCATCGGATATCAATTCAAGTACATACATAACTTTCAATCTAGGAAATTGTGTAACTAGAAGGTTAAACTCAAAATTATATTACAAATAGACTTCCAAATAAAGAACTTAACAAATAGTTGCTACTGCATAATGCTGTTACCAACGAAAAAACTTTCCAAACCTAGAACAACCAAGGGCTATTTCTGGTTTGAAATATTGATGTACAATTGAAAAACTGATTGACTTGAGTGGCAGAAACTTCTTGAAGTATTTATGTATCGTATAAATGTCAATGAAAATAATGAAACCTGTATTGAGAGATTTAGTTTCATATCATTTTAGATGAAATGAGCCTCTGGAGACCGGCTGAAGTACAACCGCTAATGTGTCACACTCTGTAAAATACCAGCAACATCACTAATTATAGGAATACTAGCTATATAACAACGACTGTATTTAACCGTAGCCACAGACTTTTGCATGGTAATAAAAAGATGAAAGATAAATATAATATCAACCAAGTTGTGGCATTATTTTCATTGATTTCACATAAATAAATCTTAGACTATTGAAATCTCTCATTTCCAACAATTCAAGTCAAGTTTTCAAAGTATGAATTTATATTCCATAGCCGGAGGCAAACTCTTAGGTACTCTGGACGTTCCAAGTGCAGGATTAATCTTATAAAATATAAAGAGTCACTGTGATGATGTACTATCAGAGAAAAGAGTCACTGTGATGATGTACTATCAGAGAAAAGAGTCACTGTGATGATGTACTATCAGAGAAAAGAGTCACTGTGATGATGTACTATCAGAGAAAAAAGTCACTGTGATGATGTACTATCAGAGAAAAGAGTCACTGTGATGATGTACTATCAGAGAAAAGAGTCACTGTGAAGATGTACTATCAGAGAAAAGAGTCACTGTGATGATGTACTATCAGAGAAAAGAGTCACTGTGATGATGTACTATCAGATAAAAGAGTCACTCTGATGATGTACTATCAGAGAAAAGAGTCACTGTGATGATGTACTGTCAGAGAAAATAGTCACTGTGATGATGTACTATCAGAGAAAAGAGTCACTGTGAAGATGTACTATCAGAGAAAAGAGTCACTGTGAAGATGTACTATCAGAGAAAAGAGTCACTGTGACGATGTACTATCAGAGAAAAGAGTCACTGTGATGATGTACTATCAGAGAAAAGAGTCACTGTGATAGTTGTACTATCAGAGAAAAGAGTCACTGTGATGATGTACTACAAGAGAAAAGAGTCATTGTGATGATGTACTATCAGAGAAAAGAGTCACTGTGATGATGAACTATCAGAGAAAAGAGTCACTGTGATAGTTGTACTATCAGAGAAAAGAGTCACTGTGATGATGTACTACCAGAGAAAAGAGGCACTGTGATTATGTACTATCAGAGAAAAGAGTCACTGTGATTATGTACTATCAGAGAAAAGAGTCACTGTGATGATGTACTATCAGAGAAAAGAGTCACTGTGATGATGTACTATCAGAGAAAAGAGTCACTGTGATGATGTACTATCAGAGAAAAGAGTCACTGTGATGATGTACTATCAGAGAAAAGAGTCACTGTGATGATGTACTATCAGAGAAAAGAGTCACTGTGATGATGTACTATCAGAGAAAAGAGTCACTGTGATAGTTGTACTATCAGAGAAAAGAGTCACTGTGATGATGTACTACCAGAGAAAAGAGTCACTGTGATGATGTACTATCAGAGAAAAGAGTCACTGTGATGATGTACTATCAGAGAAAAGAGTCACTGTGATGATGTACTATCAGAGAAAAGAGTCACTGTGATGATGTACTATCAGAGAAAAGAGTCACTGTGATGATGTACTATCAGAGAAAAGAGTCACTGTGATGATGTACTATCAGAGAAAAGAGTCACTGTGATGATGTACTGTCAGAGAAAAGAGTCACTGTGATGATGTACTATCAGAGAAAAGAGTCACTGTGATGATGTACTATCAGAGAAAAGAGTCACTGTGATGATGTACTATCAGAGAAAATAGTATAAAAACATTGTATAATAAAAGGCAATTAATCTTCAATTATTTGTTGTAGTTTGTATATCTTCAATAAACTTTAACTGTCTATATGTACCTATATCTTCATCTGTTGAAGTTTGTATATCTTCAATAAACTTTAACTGTCTATATGTACCTATTTCTCCATCTGTTGAAGTTTGTATATCTTCAATAAACTTTAACTGTCTATATGTACCTATTTCTCCATCTGTTGAAGTTTGTATATCTTCAATTAACTGCTGAAGTATGTAGGTAATTTAGTAACCCATCGATTTTGGTGCAAATAATCAAATTCCTTTTTATTGTTGAAAAAGAGTCTTTAGGAAGTGGGGTGAGGGTACGACCGCTTGAAACCCCCCCCCCCCTCCAAGGAGGATCCAAAAGGAGGGGGCGGGTGAGGATCAAATTCATGATTTTTTAACTATTTTATTTTTGAACCTATCGTTCTGAAATTTCTACATTATGTGTAACTGCTCAATAGAAACATTCTTTATTCGTGTGACTGTTTCGATTTTGGATTTGGTTTTCAAGAAAAATGTAGTTTTTCAATTTAATTTATTTTTTACAAATTTCAAAAGACGAGAAGTGTATGAGTGTGTATGAGTGTGTATGAGTGAGTATGAGTGAGTATGAGTGTGTATGAGTGTGTATGAGTGTGTATGAGTGAGTATGCTAGAATAAAAACGAAGACTATTTCAGCGAACTGGTTTTTCTCTTATGAGCATTTTTGATGAATAACTGCAATTTTCGAAAAAAATCCAAATTTTTCGATTTTGAACTGCGATAAAAAGAGAACGAGGGATAAATTTTGAAAAAGCCATATATGGATTTGTTATGAATGTTCCAAGGATTCTAAAACTGTCTTTGGTTTTCTTGTAGATTGAAAACTCAATATTTTCTCGTCTTTTTTAATTGGAAAATTACAATTTAATTTTTTTTTCCAAATTTCAAAAGACGATAAGTGTGTGTATGAGTGAAGAATGTGTGTATGAATGCTAGAATGAAAAGAAGGACAGTTTTAGAGTCCTTGGAACATTTCGAACAAATATTATGAGGACTTTTCCAAATTTCTCACACGTTCTATTTTCATCGCAGTTCAAAATCCAAATTTAGAAAAAAAAATTCAAAATTTCAGTTAGTCATAAAAAAATGCTAATGAAAAAAACCAGGAAGGAATTTTGAAAAACCTCTCTTCATTTTGTTCGAAATGTTCCAAGGAACTCAAAACTGTTTTTGTTTTCATTTTAGCATACACATTCATACACTTCTCGTCTTTTGAAATTTGTAAAAAAAAAATTAAAAACTACAATTTTTTCGAAAAATAAAGCCAAAATCGAAAATGTTACACGAATAAAATATTTTTCTTTGCGAAGTTACTCATACCTTACAAATTTCAAAACGATTGATCCAGAAATAAAATTTTTTTTCCAAGAGTGGGTCTATCCCCTCAATATACCCCCCCCCCCCCCCCCGTTATTACCCAAGAATTTTAGTAGCTCCCTCTATAAGTGGCTTCATCTTTTCTCTCAGGCATGCACCAGGTGTGCAGCAGGCAGGTACATTTTCCTAAGTGACAACTTTAGGCAGGTATTTGATTAATTAGCAGGTAGAGCATCGCTCTACTTCCTCTAATATTAGCTGCTATGGAAAAGGGAAATAAAAAACTGAATTTTCGTGTCTCAAGCTCTCAACTTGCAATATTTTTTATCTATATTTACATCATATTTGTATTCATATTCATATCAAACAGATATTATATTTAAAACTTCAAAATGTTCCGTTTTTGCAAATCAAAATATTTGTCGTTACATAGTTTCTTTATTGCAAATAACAGGATATTAAAACAGACGTTTTTCTCCATAATAGTTTGCGGTTATTGGATCTATTGGCAGGTGCAATTCTTCTTATTACTGCAGTAGATTAAATCTTGTGGAATAATTCGGATGTGTGGAGTTATAAAATATATTGATTGTTTTCGTAAAGAAAAACGAATGAATAAGAAGCTAATACCTGATTGAAAAGTAATACCGATACAAGGGGTAATACCGATACAAGGGGTAATACCGATACAAGGGGTTATACCGATACAAGGGGTAATACCGATACATGGGGTATTACCGATACGTGGGGTAATACCGATACAAGGAGTAATACCGATATAAGGGGTAATACCGATACAAGGGGTAATACCGATACAAGGGTAATACCGATACAAGGGGTAATACCGATACAAGGGTAATACCGATACAAGGGGTAATACCGATACAAGGGTAATACCGATACAAGGGTAATACCGATACAAGGGGTAATACCGATACAAGGGTAATACCGATACAAGGGTAATACCGATACAAGGGGTAATACCGATACAAGGGTAATACCGATACAAGGGTAATACCGATACAAAAGGGTAATACCGATACAAGGGTAATACCGATACAAGGGTAATACCGATACAAGGGTAATACCGATACAAGGGTAATACCGATACAAGGGGTAATACCGATACAAGGGGTAATACCGATACAAGGGTAATACCGATACAAGGGGTAATACCGATACAAGGGTAATACCGATACAAGGGGTAATACCGATACAAGGGTAATACCGATACAAGGGTAATACCGATACAAGGGGTAATACCGATACAAGGGTAATACCGATACAAGGGGTAATACCGATACAAGGGTAATACCGATACAAGGGTAATACCGATACAAGGGGTAATACCGATACAAGGGTAATACCGAT
>CANNZV010004837.1:0-34635 GCA_947561585.1 Caprella mutica
ATTAACTCAATCCATTCTATTATGAAATCAATCCAGAATTTTAGACATAAAATGACATGATATCGGCCCATACAATTGAATGTGTGTATCAGATTTTTTTTGAAGTTAGTAGGTATATTAGATATGAACTTCTCAGACGAACTAGGGTAATGAACTTATTTTTTATTGTCTATTATACAAAAATTCCCTTACAACTTGAACAAGAAGAAGTTGGGAACGTCTTGTCCCCGCTACAAATTTACACAAAGGAAAGGAATTTGAGGCCCGATAAGCTTTCGCTTCAAGGACATCCTAGCTAATATATTTAATATTTGAATGAATGTTGCAAATACAAAGCAATAAATTAGAAAAATGGAGCAGATAAAATACAAAAGTCTAAATATACAGTTATGAACTAGCAAAATGCCACCTGATGAATCCAACTTAATGAACTAAAAAATGAAGTGAAGCAGTAAAATACGAAAGTCTAAACACAGAGTAATTACATAATAAAATATAACCTAATACTTATCAAGATTACAATGAACGCTGCTAAAAATACAAAATAAGAAGTACAGATAGATCCAAAATAAGAAACTATACTATTACTCAGTTTCCAAACATTCATCAACCAATCACACAAAACAAAGAAATAGCGATCTCAATTATTCTAGTAGAGGGGAAAGGGTGCATACCAGGGGAAATGCCTCCGGAAAGAATAGAAAGGGTGCAAACCGGGGGGAAATGCCTCCTGAAATGTCACCTGGGGTGTTATTAATCCGCCCTTAGGCTATGAGTGTATGAAGTGTCATGCATAGGGTGTTTAATACTGCCCTTAGGCTATAAAGATGGTTTCAAGCCGTGAAAAAAAGGTAAGTTTCTGTAGATAACAGCAAAACTAGCTACCTGAAAAAAAAGGTTCACGTTGTACAATGAATAAGTGATGCACCCCCCCCCCCCCCCCCCGCGTGGCTAGTTAATCTGTTAGGATAAATAAGTAGCAGGTGCAATCGCTTCTGTGTGATAATCTTCGTAGATGTATTGTTTGACAATATGTACCTGATTAAAAGGTGTATGTTTATTTGAAAAAAAGGTATAAAATGATTGGGAAGATAGTTAAACCTGATTAGAATAACAGGTGTGTTACCGCACATTCTTTTGAGGAAAAGCAAACAGTCACTTACTAGATATACTTACTTTGCAGATGATCCAGTAGATGTGAATATGATACTGCGTAGTAATTAATAAAGTTATAGATATCAAAACCATCGACCTGTTAATTAACAGATTGATGGTTTTGACATTTATTATTTATTTGTTCTCCAGTGCCTTGCTAACAAACGAGAACCATTTCCCCCCCAATTTCAGAGTGATGATGCATGAGTGAAGCGAAGCTTGATGTTGTAAGAGTGATGATGTGATGACTGATGTTGCAAGGTAAGATGATGATGATGATTGTAGATATTATAAAATAACAAACACTCTTTTAACCCTGCCCATTTGATAATTAGCAAATGAGTGCAGAGTTAAAAGAGCAAGTGTTTTTTATTGGTTTCTCTCACAGATGGTTAACTTAATCCTAGACCGTAATATTAAATTTGTGACATTTTTTACATTTTATTATTTTAAAAGCTTATTTCTAAATTACATATAATGATAATACATTTTAAAATACATATTATTTTTGCAATGCATATAATGAGGCACATATAGTGATAATACATTTTATTTAAATTTCTTGCTATTTCTACTTTACATATAATGATAATACATTTTACAATACATATTATTTATTTTTCACTCATCCTTCTTACTCCTTTTACTCATCCAAGCAACTATTTCTTCGATGTCACATTCTTGACACCTCCGAATTGCTTGATTTCTTAAACACTCCTCCATCAATACCGCTCTTGTTCTCTCAAGAGATGTTTCATCATTGCTTCCTCCTGCAACTGGTGTTCTACCACCGCTCATATCATCCCGTAATGTTTCAATTCGCGCAGGTGCATTAGAAACAGTTCTGGATGTCGCTGTATTTGATACTCTTAATGCCACATCACGATCATGTAATGTTCCTTCAGCTTCCAAATCTAGAACCGGGATGTTTTTTCGATGGTTCGTTCCACATACGGATCTTTTACGTTTCACTCGTGGAGGGACAACGGCTGTTTTAAGAGCTTTATTGGAAGGTGTCTCAGGTTTTTTTTTTTTCTTTGTGATCAATCTCTTTGGAATTGGATTGCTTGTAGATACAGGGGTATCTATTAAGTTGCCAATTCCGATGTTTCTAGGACATGAAGAAAATATACCAGAGGAGGTTGACGGCCTGTCATTCATGAATGAATGAGAGCCCGTGGATGATGAATTTTCCTGTCTTGATGGATTATTGCTCCTAACACTTACACTATTCATGCCTGATGTCGGTGCTGATGTTGAAGAATTACACCCAGTAACACTCGCATTGGTTATGTTTGACGAAGGTGTTGAAGAAATGTGACGAGTAGCACGCACAATCCCAATGTTTGATATCGAAGAATTACGACTTGTATCACCCCCTGATGGTGGTGGTCCTGAAAATAATAATGATTGATACACTAGTATTAATAAAAAAATTATTATTTTTTTTATTATATCAAATCAGATCAAAATGTTATTACTCACCAGAAGTCATTTGGCTAAGCAACCCGAAATCAAGAGGTACGGTACCCCTTTCCAGCTCTTCCCTCAAGTTTGCCCGTGGTAGTAACGAAACCCTCAGTGCCTCTTCCTCTGACATGTGTATCAAGTGACTCTGTGAATCTATAAAAAATATAACTCAGTGAATCTATAAAAAATATAACTCATTGAAACTATAAAAAATATTATTTATACCTATCATAGTGAACCTAATCTCGCCATCTCTTACATCTATAATTTAAAATAATAGTCTGCAAATATTTCATTAAATAAATAAATCACCAATAAAATATTATCAATATTAAGTCATAACTTACCAATATCAGGAGTCACAAAGATGATCGTGTCCTCGTCATCGCTGAATTCTGGTATACCTTTTATATACTCAGATAAATCATTATCTTTATTAGTTTCTTGGTTATTATCCTTTCCACACATTTCGAGAGATGTGAGACGGTGATGTGAGACTGGGGGTGCTATTCAGATTCTTCTTCTGTAGGAGCGGCTGATGCACTGAAGTAAAGTTACATTCAAGCAGGTACATTTATACCAACAGTCACTGGGAGCGAGTTATACATAGCCACACATTTCTTTATACATAGCCACACAGCCTACACCTTCATGAAATATAGGTCAGGCATACCTCATTCACAAACGCACACACTCACTCACTTACCCCAAAACCACACCTGTACAGGTTGGGTGGTTGATAATAGTTATTTTATTAAAAATACTAGTTGTATTTAATTTATTAAAATAATTCCCATTTCTTTTCATTCAAATTTGAATTACCTACTGCCATTCCTAATTTATTATAAAATACCCCAAATTTCTTTTCTTTTAAATTTGAAATGCCTCCTGCCCTTCCTAATTTATTATTTAAGATATATTTCTGATGTACAGGAACAATTTTAAGAAAATCTTCAACTCCGCTATACACTGTTGACCGATTCACCAAAAGAGCTTTCAAAAGGTGTTCTATTCGTAAAGAATTAGTCAGCTTTTCATGTTTCACAAACCTATACTTTGATATTGCGATGTGGTTTAACAGGTGTATTAGTAAAGATCTTACTAAATCCCTCTTTTTTTCAGGCAATGTATTTGTTATCGTGATTATATCAACATCTGACATTTTACCCTCAGTTTGCATAGATGTCACTTTTTCTTTCTCCTTCTCATAATTATTTTTTTGTGATAATAATTGAATCTTCACTTCATTAGGCAGGTTGTCATTTTTAATAATTTCCTTCCTATTACTTTCTTCTTTATCTTCATCAGTTAGTTTTGTTTCGCATGACTTCTTTAAATTAACATAATCTTCTGCTTTAACGAGATAAAAGAATTTCATTTTGTATAATAGGTAATAGAATATTCAAGATATGCAACCCTTTTATCCCAGCCCACAATTTACTTTTAACATCGAATTTAACAGTTCTAGAACTTAGTTTATATAATATATTTTTTACCCTCGTTAATATAGATTTTGTTCTCCTTGTAATTTGTACATTACCGCTTATTATATTCAATGGAACCTCGCTCAATAATTTCAATTCTTTCACCTTAATAAGTTTAAAATAATCAGAGCGTTGTTTATTATTCTTTTTTATCAGCTTGTATACTATCTCAGCAGTTCTTTCTATACTAGTTCCCTCTCCCATCTAGGCTCAGAGTCAGAGTAGTCAACGTATTTAACTAAAAAGAGGGTAACTCCCCTCTTTTTTTTAGTTTTAAGAACTTCGATTCTATATTCACCGGAATTATCTACAGGAATCAATTCTTGCTTGTAGAAACTACCTTTAATTTTCTTATTTTCCAAGTCAACTATGGAGTATGTAATAGGATGTGTTTTAATTACCGCATCAATTTTAAATATCTCTCGAGTGTTTTTTAAATTACTTTCTTTATCGAATTTTTTTGTTGCTAAAGAAATACGGACATGCTCACCTACGCTTAACGTACTAGGTAATGGTTTCGATTTTTGTTTACCCTCTTTTTTATACATACTTTTGAACACATCAACAATGTCATTCCAATTTGTAAGTAAATGAACATCTATAGGTGTTCTATAATTTAACGCTTTATGTTTCGAATGATTGTAAGTATTAACAATTGTTTCTAATACATCCATGTATCTCTCACTATTAAACTCAGTTATATAGCGACTAATTTTCATTTTCAAAGTTCTAATTACACGCTCTGCCATCGAAGCCTTGATTTCTCTATTGTACGTGTGATATCGACATACTTTCAACTTACTAAATAATTCTTTTGATGAGTTTGACGTGAACTCTATACCCTCATCCGTTAACATTTTAGAATATTTATATATCGAGTTTAAAAAAAAATCTTTTATTTTAGGAATAAAATCTTTACTTTTCAATGATTTAACCGTATACACTGTTAAATAACGACTGAAAAGATCAATAAAAACTACCAAATATCTATTTCCATCATTCTCTCTTTCATACTGCAACATGTATGCAATATCACATGCAACTGTACGACCTGGTCCTGAAACTAAAAATTTACGTCTTTTAAACTTTCTTTTTGTAAGCTTATGTAACGTGTAAGAATCTTTCGATTTTAAAAATTTCTGAGGGTCATCTACTCCAGCATTTTTCAATTTGGAAATAGAACCTAACCCAGCTGGATTAGATAGATCTCTATAAATTTCATTTGGGGTTATATTTGAATGCATTTCTCTAAATCTTCCCCAAAAAGATTTGTTCTAATTAATAATTTTGAATCTGGGTTCTTAGTGAAGTCAATTAGTAAATACCTATATTTATCTTTTAAAACCACTAACTTGTATAACTTTAAAAAACTCTCTCTCTTTTCTTGTGATAAAAAAGAAGATGCAAAGTGAGATATTTGTCTTGTGTCACGCATTCGCAATAGAATTATATGTGTGCAGTTAATGCTAATTATTCTAAATTCTTTGCTTGGTAAAAATATGTTTTGTGTTAAAAGTATACTAGACACGTTTTTATGTCTGCCACGTATATATACGTCAGCGGCTTGCTTTAATTTCTTTGTGTCATATATAATATCGTCATAAATAACAAGAATTGGTGATAAACCATCATGATCTAAAAAAACATTGTAATCATCATCCTGAATAATTTCTACATTTTCTAGTTGAGAACCAAACAATATTATTTTACGAAACTTATGTTTGTAAAGCTGTATTAATTTTGAAGTAAAAAAACTTTTACCACTTCCAGAAAACCCTGCTATTAGTATACGGGCGCTCTGGTTAAACAGATCTACTTCGCTACTCAAAATCTTATCCATTACTGAAGCAAACACAATGTTATCAAGTATTTTTATAGGATAATTATACAAAAAAAATGAACTAAAAGTTATTTACTACATTCTTATTATTATACTTTTTTTTTTAATTACATCCTGTCACATCTTCATTCTTGACATTTTCACTTGAGAAATCATTACTTGTTTGATCAATTTCATTAGTAGAGATTATCTTCTTCACAATTTTCAACATTCTTGTGTCAATTACACGTATCTTCTCGTGTAAGCAATCCTGCACTCGATTGAGATCGTTATACATTTTTTCTAATTTTATGCGGTTCTCTTTCTCATTCCTAATCACTCTCTCCATAATCTTATTCATTTTAATAGTGAACTCCGATTCAATGTCTTGAATGTCACGATCAACAATTGCAATGCTTGCACATTTATTATTAATCACATCCTTCAAATGATCAACTGCATCACTAAGACGATCATCAGTTTCACGTAGATTTGCATGGAAATGATCAATCTTGAATGACGAATTCATTTCTCGAACATGATCAATATCTTTTCTAATTTGGTGAATAGCATCATTCTTTCTATCTTCAAATCCTTCAAAACTTCAGTCTTCTCAATTGCACCAACCAGGTTCTTAAATAATTTAACACCCGTGAATAGAAACACATCCAAATCTTCATTAAAACTTTCATCGCATTCATTTGGTTGAGCTCCCATTGCCAATGTGTCTCAATCAAAACTGAAAGAGTTGCACTGAACCGAATCTATTTATTACACGTGTGTGAACATGTACAAACATGAAGGCATCCTCTATTATACATCAGAGTAGGACAGAAATTTAATTCACAATTCTGGATGCCTAGTTTTGCAAGAATTCGTTCAACAATTCGGTCGTTTCTTTTATAATCCTTCGGAAAATGAGATAATATTCTTTTCATACTATATTTCTTAGTTAGATAGAAAACGAAATAAGCGCAACATAATCCACATAATAATGAATCATTTGCTTGAAGCTGATGTGGCACCGCTCTAGTTGCATTAAATTTAGTGAAATATTTATAAATATTACCTCCATATAGTCCAGGTTCTTCTGCATAACCATCAATAAATATAACTTGATTGTTATCAGTGACATAAAACAGAGTCCAGTGCCCCATTTTAGTTGGGTTAGAGATAATGTTGACAACGTAATAGCCTGTATTTCTCATTCTAAAAATTATTATTTGTAAAAACTCCTTGAAACCCACCACCAATTCCTAAAAATATTTTTTCCAATTGTTTGGCATTCATATTAGATTGTTTGTTCTAACAGTTTTGCGGGAATCAATCTGAATAACACCGTTTATTACACCAACAACAAATATAACCATGTTCTCAGTAACGTTGACTGATGTCTGAGCGCTTATACGCAAGTTACCCCTCCTTTCAAGACTTAGTACGTCATTTGAATCACCAGCCCTTAAATCAAAATTAAAAACTGTTCTACCTGCTTTGTAGTTATCATATGTCAACAAATGATCTTTCCCCATTAAATTTTAAAGGGTATGATTGAAGAACCTTGCTGTTTGCGATGGTATTGATCCAGTGATTGAACTGTTTATGTTGCCGTTGATTTCCAAAGTCAATGAATTTATATTGCAATGTTCTAGATACCCGGAATTTTTCTTATAATTGCCATTCAATGCATCTTGAGAAGTAATGAATACAATGACTTGTTGAGGTATGATACCATTAAATTACTTGTCATAATACTATAGACTTTCGGTTGGAGAAAAACGCTTTCCTGTAAGTCATCATATGTCACCTCATTTTTTAATTTTCCTAGTTGTGATTTATATTTATCTGAGTGTAATTTGTGGTTGACTGGATAATTTCTTAAGTCTAAATGTTTGTTTAGCGGTTCACTATTGAAATGATCAGAGATTAAAATGAGTTGGAGCTTATAAAATAAGAATCTGTGTCAGTATACATTAATCTTATTTTATCCCCAAATTGCTTTTTCAACACAAAATAGAGAAAATTGTATAAATAGAATTTGCTATGTTCCAGAATAAACCAACCAATGTAAAGAGGACTATCCATTTTAATGTTATCTGAAAAAAACTTCATTATTACACTTTGCTCTGTAATAGAGATAACTTCCTTAAGTAAAGGGTACTGAACAGTGAACATGTCTCTGAAACATTTCCTTTGATGATATTAATTTCGTGTCTATTTGGTTCTTGCGTGCATTGAATAATAATTTTCCGAATACTGAGTTATTCATTAACTTCCTTACAGCTTTTTCATAGGAATTCTTTGAGTTTTTTCGAAGATTAATATTTTTGTTAATAAAATCACGGAAACAAGCACTTTGTTTGAACTCTAATATTTTATGTCTCTTGGTGATCTTTATACCTAATTTTACATATATTTGTAATAGTTTAATAGAAATGAGATATTCTTTCTGGGGGAAATGTGTACCTGTAAGTTTTTTTGTAAGATAAGACCCTGTTAAGTTGAGTCAGTCAGATAGATCCTTTGTGTATGGTGACATGTGATTAATATGTGGTTTAAATTGATTTAACCCGAGAGGGAGTTCATCTGTGGCTTTTTTTACATCGTCTGGAATTTCAAAATCAATCAATAAACTATAAGTGTGTTCACCATCAAGATTAACATTGGCTATATCGAAATTATCTATTTCAGTTTGTGTGAGTTTTCGTAACTCACCTGTAGGTAACTTATCAAACATAACAGTTGCATATAATCTGTTAAAATCAAGAAATAAACCTTCAGATAATTCCTCACCGGGGTTATAGGTTGGTAATGAAGGGTTGTTAAATTTCTTGTAACATTCATTTACGACTGTGAACCCCCCACGAATGTTGGTTTCAAATAGGGTTAAATCTTCCACATTATATAAAAGATCAAAATTTGTTTTTGAACTATAAAGAGCTCAACTAATCGCTAATGATGGAAGTGTCATGAAATGTGTTGCATCTAACTCATGTTCCTTAAAAACAATGTTTCTAAACTTTAGGAATACTTCCGCAAGTAGAAGAATATCACATTGAAGGTACAACTTCATGTAATCCTCGATTGTTTTACACTGACTTTCAACAAACAGTGACTGAGCAAATTTATAGTCTTCAGTAGAAAGAAACATTGGAATCTCGAAGATGGGAAAAAAATTCTCTGTGGTCAGGTAATTTGGTTTCCTGAAGTTTAGATACACAGTCTATATATTGGTACTGGTAAACACCCTTCCTCAAACTCCACTCTATTGTTTTTTTTGAATACCCTCTTTTCGTTAACTCTGAATTAAAAAGATTAAATTTGTGTGAAGAATCTATTAAATCCTCAGTGAGACCATCTAAACTTTTCTGAAGAAAGCTCATACTGTCAATGAATCGAAGTTTAACATCATTATATGAAACAGCGATTTGAACGATGTTTTGCCGTTCTTTACTGATTATATGTGTTGTGTAATCTTTATTAGTTAAACCCTGAAGAACAAATGATGAATCGTATTTAGAAAAGTTGTGACTAATAACAGCTAATTCATATCTTTTCTTTGAGATACGAACGTTGCATGACCTACACAATGTTGCTACATAATTTCCTTTCACAACTTCAGGTTTTTTGGTAATCGGACATAAGCTTAATGTAATCGTCTGCAATACAGTCAATTATCCTACTGGCATCACCGGTTGTTTCGAGCCCCGATGCAACTACACTATCATCACCTGAATTTACTATAATATAACCAAAAGAACAAAGAGAGTTTCATGCAATGTTTTAACATTGCTGGATTTCTTTAATACAGCTTCACAATCTAAAAATGCTATATATTTATTCTTTTCAAGAGCACCAAATGATTTAAACTTGTATTTTTCATCACATTCGGGTAATTTTATGTTTTGCAAGTATTGAAATTTTCTACATTGAAGCTCATGCTGGTCGAAATCAGTCTTAACCATATTTAAACAAAATGAACAGTATTTATTTGTGGGTTGAACTTTATTCCTTTTTCTAGCTAAATGAATAAATTTTTGTATGTCCGTAATCAAAACTACGTGATCATCAAAAGTGCAAAGATATATAGTATCCAGACTTTGATCGTTTGTACTTTTACGTATTATATTAATCGAATATTTACCGTTTTCTTGCTTGAGATGATATAACATTATATTATGCTTGACTGCTTTTTCAATTTTATCAAAATCTTCAATTGTAACAGTTTCATTGCTTTTAACAGGAAATGTAAAATATTTTCCTATTTTTTTTCATAGTGTCTCTTATCTGTGCGATGGTAACCTGTTGTGGGTAATGTCCCATCTCTCAACATAAAATATGCTATGATACTGAACTGCACACAATTAAAATCAGTATTAATGTTTAATAATGAACGAGAGCCTGGTAACTTTTTAGGTGTTTCCACATATTTCCCGTAACGTTTGAGCTCTCTATCTGTAGTAAATACTGTAATATTTGCATTTTTAATTCGTTTAAGACCCCAACCACTGCCTACTGTAATAGAATTCTCAATATTATTTTTTAAATTAAATATCCAGTGTTCAATCGTATTTGTGTATGTATCTATTTTTAAATCACATTGTGGGATGTAAGAATGATGTTCACACAGATCTGTTTCACCTGTCTCCAACATTCACTCTAAATCTGATGAAAAGGTATGGTATGGAAATTTTCAATAACTCCTGCCTCTGTGAGTAGTGCAGATATGTTTTCTGTCAGGTACGCACCCAAATTTTCATGTAATTGAAAGGAAGGATTAAATGTGATTGTCGACCTAAAAACTCTTTTCTCAAATGATGAGATGGTCTTTGTTAAAGTGTGTGTGCGAATAGGTATCTGAGGTATATCTATAGGGGGGTGCTCATCCTTATTATCACCACCACCACCCCCTTGTAGAGGTGGTACTACCATATATTGTAAAATCTCACCCCATCGTCTATCAAATGATGAAGGAATTTCCTGTGACGTTGGTAATACTTCTTCACCTTTCGGGTCACAACAACATCATCAAGTTGTAACGGGGTTTCATCCCTATTTTGATCACTTTCTCCATCTCGATGTTCAAATGCAGGATGGGACATCTGTGTAGGTGGATGTATTTCTTCAGTACCATCCAAACAACCATCATTTTGTATTGATACCCTCCGTGGTGTGTGTGTGGGTATCTCTTTAGGTTGATGATCTAAGGAAAGTTAATGTTGTGAATCAAATATAAAAAAATAAAATATATTGTAATTATTAAAAACAACTATAAACATAGTAATGTAATTACCTCTAAGTGTATCATGTTGACACGGTTGATGTGCACAGCCAGTCGTTCCTTCACATTCCACGGATTCTAGAAGCTGTCTTGCAATAATGTTGGTTTCCTCAGGTGATTGTTTATCTGTGATAAATTGATGATTGAAATTAAATATGTGATGTCTCCTCACAATATTTTTTATATAACATTGTATAATCATAGTCGCATAATTACCTGTATTTACAAGCGAATGAACAGGAGCAAATATAAAATCCCTTAAAGGTCCCCTCCAAGCAAATTTTTTTATTGCTTAAATCAACGAGACTAATGTTTCTTATAATTTTACTGCAAACCCCATCAAATTTGATAGCATATTTTTAATTTTATACGCTTTCAAAGATTTTTATAATCAAAATTCTACAAAACCAACTTTACTTCCAACTTTCTAATTTTCAGTCTGAAGAAGAAGAATGTACACCATTTGTTTTGATTGTCAACTAGGTATTTGGTTTAATAAATCTATTTATTATTCGTTTATAGGTTTAAATTTGGAAAAACTTATTATAGAGACGTTTATATACTTTTAGAAACAATTATATCTCAAAAGAAGGCCAAAAACGCGTATTTTGTTTAAAAATCTAAATTTGAAATCAAAACAAAGAGTGTACAATCTTCTTTCTCAGCGTCAGGTTGGAGATTCGCTCAATTGTTGATCACACAGTATTAAAAAACTTTAAAAGCAAATAATAAAATATATACTGAAAAGAATTGCATGTGGTTTGCGGAATAATGATCGTAGACCTTAGTTCTATAATATTATGTAATAAACTCATTTTTTTCCCGGAGCCTGGAGAGGACCTTTAAATCATCAATGATTTCATCTTGATTATGATCTAGAGTCGTCACTGTCAATGATTTATCCATCAGATTAGTAGTGATTATATTCATTTCTTCAAGTGATGACTGATCTGTGTGTTTAGGAAATTAAATATCATATTATACAGGTAATAATAAATGACCATATTTTTTTCACATTCTAAAGCTTGTTCCATAAAATAAGTATACTCACCAATTACAGGTTCTAACAGTTCATCCATGTTTTGACTTGTTATGTAAACAGGAGAATGCTCATTGCGGCTGATTTTACGTATTTTTCGTGGGTAATACAGGTCTTCATTTTTACATGATGAACATAATACTCTATTTTGAACTGAAAGTTTTGTAAATTAAATAACATATTTATACTGGTAATAATAAATAACCATTTTTTTACATTCTAAAGCAAGCCACCATAAAATAAGTGTACTCACCAATTACAGGTTCTAACAGTTTATCCATGTTTTGGCTTGTTATGTACTCAGGAGAATGGACATTGGGCGTTTTTTTAGTCTTTTTCGAGGGGAATACTGCTCTTCATTTATACATGATGAACATAATACTCTATTTTGATCTGAAATTATAATTAATTTATTATTATATATATATATATATATATATATATATACTCCTATTTACCGACTTTTAAGCGTACTACTTTTCGGTAGCCAAATTACTACATTCTTGCGGAGCTACTACATTTCTGCGAAGTAGTATATTATGGATTGTGAAATACGCAAAAAGTGGTACTCTTGCAAGAAAGTAGTAATTTATAGAAATTAATATTTCGTTTTCTTCCCAGTTTTCTATACAATAAATTCTCTTTAATTCATAAGTACAGCTAAGACTATATTATTTTACTATCACTCGATCACAGGATAGATAAGGTGATTTCCTTCGATCGAACGAAAAAAACTGATGAGGTGATGACTGTGAGTGACTGAATGACTGTGAGTAACTGAATGACTGTGAGTGACTGGATGACTGTGAGTGACTTAATGACTGTGAGTGACTGAATGACTGTGAGTAACTGAATGACTGTGAGTGACTGGATGACTGTGAGTGACTGAATAACTGTGAGTGACTGAATAACTGTGAGTGATTGAATAACTGTGAGTGACTGAATGACTGTGTGTGACTGAATGACTGTGATTGACTGAATAACTGTGAATGAGTGACTAAATCACTGTGAGTGACTTAATGACTGTGAGTGACTGAATAACTGTGAGTGACTGGATGACTGTGAGTGACTTAATGACTGTGAGTGACTGAATAACTGTGAGTGATTGAATAACTGTGAGTGACTGAATGACTGTGTGTGACTGAATGACTGTGATTGACTGAATAACTGTGAATGAGTGACTAAATCACTGTGAGTGACTAAATGACTGTGAGTAACTGAATGACTGTGAGTGACTTAATGACTGTGAGTGACTGAATAACTCTGAGTGACTGGATGACTGTGAGTGACTTAATGACTGTGAGTGACTGAATAACTGTGAGTGATTGAATAACTGTGAGTGACTGAATGACTGTGTGTGACTGAATGACTGTGATTGACTGAATAACTGTGAATTAGTGACTAAATCACTGTGAGTGACTGAATGAATGTGAGTGACTGAATGACTGTGAGTGAGTGACTAAATCACTTTGAGTGACTAAATCACTGTGAGTGACTAAATCACTTATCACTGTGAGTGACTAAATCACTGTGAGTGACTAAATCACTGTGAGCGATTAAATCACTGTGAGTGACTGAATGACTGTGAGTGACTGAATGACTGTGAGTGATTGAATGAATGTGAGTGACTGAATGACTGTGTGTGACTGAATGACTGTTAGTGACTGAATGACTGTGAGTGACTGAATAACTATGAGTGACTAAATCACTGTGAGTGACTAAAAGACTGTGAGTGACTGAATGAATGTGAATGACTGAATGACTGTGATTGCCTGAATGACTGTGAGTGACTGAATGACTGTGAGCGACTGAATGACTGTGAGTGACTGAATGACTGTGAGTGACTGAATGACTGTGAGTGACTGAATGATTGTGACTGACTGAATGACTGTGAGTGACTGAATGACTGTGAGTGACTGAATAACTGTGAGTGACTAAATGACTGTGAGTGACTAAGTGACTGTAAGTGACTGAATGACTGTGAGTGACTGAATGACTGTGAGTGACTGAATGACTGTGAGTGACTGAATGACTGTGAGTGACTAAATGACTGTGAGTGACTGAATGACTGTGAGTGACTGAATGACTATGAGTGACTAAAAGACTGTGAGTGACTAAAAAGACTGTGAGTGACTTAAAGACTGTGAGTGACTAAATCACTGTGAGTGACTGAATGACTGTGAGTGACTGAATGACTGTGAGTGACTGAATGACTGTGAGTGACTGAATGACTGTGAGTGACTTAATGACTGTGAGTGATTGAATGAATGTAAGTGACTGAATGACTGTGAGTGAGTAAATCACTGTGAGTGACTTAATCACTGTGAGTGAATGACTAATTCACTGTGAGTGACTGAATGACTGTGAGTGACTGAAATACTGTGAGTGACTGAATGACTGTGAGTGACTGAATGACTGTGAGTGACTGAATGACTGTGAGTGACTGATTGACTGTGAGTGACTGAATGACTGTGAGTGACTGAATGACAGTGAGTGACTGAATAACTGCGAGTGACTGAATGACTTTGAGTGACTGAATAACTGTGAGTGACTGAATGACTGTGAGTGACTGAATCACTGTAGGATACTCGAGGTAACACACCAATAGAGTGCTATGTGATACACGAAGTAACACACCAATAGATTGCTATGTGATACACGAAGTAACACACCAATAGAGTGCTATAGGATACATGAGGTAACACACCAATAGAGTGCTATAGGATACATGAGGTAACACACCAATAGAGTGCTATAGGATACATGAGGTAACACACCAATAGAGTGCTATTGTATACACGAGGTTACACACCAAGAGATTGCTATAGGATACACGAGGTAACACACCAATAGAGTGCTATAGGATACATGAGGTAAAACACCAATAGAATGCTATAGGATACACGGGGTAACACACCAATAGAGTGCTAAAGGATACATGAGGTAACACACCAATAGAGTGCTATAGGATACATGAGGTAACACACCAATAGAGTGCTATAGGATACATGAGGTAACACACCAATAGAGTGCTATAGGATACATGAAGTAACACACCAATAGAGTGCTATAGGATACACGAGGTAACACACCAATAGCTTGCTATAGGATACTCGAGGTAACACACCAATAGAGTGCTAAAGGATACATGAGGTAACACACCAATAGAGTGCTATAGGATACATGAGGTGACACACCAATAGAGTGCTATAGGATACATGAGGTAACACACCAATAGAGTGCTATAGGATACATGAGGTAACACACCAATAGAGTGCTATAGGATACATGAAGTAACACACCAATAGAGTGCTATAGGATACACGAGGTAACACACCAATAGAGTGCTATAGGATACATGAAGTAACACACCAATAGAGTGCTATAGGATACATGAGGTAACACACCAATAGAGTGCTATAGGATACATGAAGTAACACACCAATAGAGTGCTATAGGATACACGAGGTAACACACCAATAGAGTGCTATAGGATACTCGAGGTAACACACCAATAGAGTGCTATAGGATACATGAGGTAACACACCAATAGAGTGCTATAGGATACATGAGGTAACACACCAATAGAGTGCTATAGGATACATGAGGTAACACACCAATAGCTTGCTATAGGATACTCGAGGTAACACACCAATAGAGTGCTATAGGATACATGAGGTAACACACCAATAGCTTGCTATAGGATACTCGAGGTAACACACCAATAGAGTGCTATAGGATACATGAGGTAACACACCAATAGCTTGCTATAGGATACTCGAGGAACACACCAATAGAGTGCTATAGGATACATGAGGTAACACACCAATAGAGTGCTATAGGATACTCGAGGTAACACACCAATAGAGTGTTATAGGATACATGAGGTAACACACCAATAGAGTGCTATAGGATACATGAGGTAACACACCAATAGAGTGCTATAGGATACTCGAGGTAACACACCAATAGAGTGCTATAGGATACATGAGGTAACACACCAATAGAGTGCTATAGGATACATGAGGTAACACACCAATAGAGTGCTATAGGATACATGAGGTAACACACCAATAGAGTGCTATAGGATACATGAGGTAACACACCAATAGAGTGCTATAGGATACATGAGGTAACACACCAATAGAGTGCTATAGGATACTCGAGGTAACACACCAATAGAGTGCTATAGGATACATGAGGTAACACACCAATAGAGTGCTATAGGATACATGAGGTAACACACCAATAGAGTGCTATAGGATACATGAGGTAACACACCAATAGAGTGCTAAAGGATACACGAGGTAACACACCAATAGAGTGCTATAGGATACATGAGGTAACACACCAATAGAGTGCTATAGGATACATGAGGTAACACACCAATAGAGTGCTATAGGATACATGAGGTAACACACCAATAGCTTGCTATAGGATACTCGAGGTAACACACCAATAGAGTGCTATAGGATACATGAGGTGACACACCAATAGAGATGGATCGGACATTTGGTCGACCAAATCGATGGTCATTAGTCGACTCAAGGCACTAATTCGACTTGGGCTGGCATTTGGTCGACATTTTAGTCTACCAAATGCCAAATTTGTCTACCAAATGCCACAGTTGTCTACCTTCTTCCTCAAAGTCGACTAAATTGCCTAGTTTTTGTAAAAAAAAAGTTAGTCTTTTTTACAAAAAATAACTATATAACAAAAAAAAAATATCTTACATGATGGAAAGAGGTGCTGTCGTGATGTAGAGATATTTTTTTTCAAGAAATGATGTAAGGAAGTGCTTGATTCAGCCAAAAAGAAAAGTGTCTCCATGAACAATGATGCAGAAAAGCTACTCCATGAATGCAGTCACTTACCAAGGAGTGTGACTGAAAAAGACACAAGAACCTATGACTGCACTCACAAAATAGAAAAATGAAGAGATTAGACTACCTAACAGATGCCTTAAAGACCTCAAATGATAAAAACGAAGGATATTATGAAGTAAACAACATATATGATCAGTTTTATTGTATATTTCTTAAAGAAAGGCTAAAGATAATTATATTATATATAAAAATGATTATTTTATATGTATTTTACTCTATGTTTATCTGTCATTCTTTTCCCTTCTGATGACAAACTCTTTCTTCCTGTCATTCTTATTCCAATGAGAATCTTTTCCCTCTTGTTATTCCTTTCCCCCATGACCATCTCTTCTCCCAAGACAATATTTTCACCCTCTTCCCCCTGTCAGTCTCTTTCCCTATGCTACTCTCCTCTCCTATGTCATTCTCTTCTCCAATGTCATTCTCTTCTCCCATGTCATTCTCCTCTTTCTCCCATGTCATTCTCCTCTCTCTCCCATGTCATTCTCCTCTCTCCCATGTCATTCTCCTCTCCCATCTTGTGCTTCGGCGGTATCCTCAAACCATACTGTCTTCTTGTCGGTGCTGTTTTGTCAAATCCGTGGACTTGCTGCGTGTGGGGAGGCAACGACCACAAGACCTTCTCACTGAGAGGACATTTCGTCTTCCCACTATTCGGCATTGTACCTGCAAGAAAAAAAGAACTTTAGAAATGTGAAATGCAAACTCACAGACTCACCAGGGGAAATACAATATGGTTATAACTGGTGGGTGGACGGTAACGAGCATTATAATAATAATTATGATTTATAATAAAGATTATAATCAATTTAATGAAATTTATCTATTTAAGACTCATAATTATCTACTTTATGACTTATAATTAAAATAACTCACCATCAAAATCCGGGGAAATTGGAGGGGAAACTGCAGACAAACCAGTCAGTAGGGCTTCTGATCAGGGTGGTTGAACTGGATTCTGTAAATAATATTGACATTAAATGATTTAATATGAAAAAAAAAGAATGAACAAATTAGAAAAGAAATAAAATAAGAACTTCTATGGCCCTACAATAATTGGCATTAATTACCTTAGTTAAAATCACTATCTTCTATAGCCCCACCATAATTAATTAGCATTAATTACACTAGTTAAAGTCACTTCTCTTCAATGGCCCCACCATAATTGGCATTAATTAATTACCCTAGTTAACTGATAAAGTCACTATCTTCTATGGCCCCACCATAATTGGCATTAATTACCCTAGTTAAAGTCACTACCTATCTTCTATGGCCCCACCATAATTGGCATTAATTAACCTAGTTAAAGTCAATAACTTCTATGCCCCACCTTAATTGGCATTAATTACCATAGTTAAAGTCACTATCTTCTATGGCCCCACCATAATTGGCATTAATTTCCCTAGTTAAAATCACTTATCTTCTATGGCCCCACCATAATTGATATTAATTACCATAGTTAAAGTCTGGTTCGTAACTTAAGTGACTGAGCATAGGAAGCGTAAAATTGAAATAATTTTGGTACCTAAATTCTTTCCATTTTACGCTTCCTATGCTTGTTAATCTTATCACATACCTTAACAGTGCTTGTAGGAACACTTATAATGCTTGTATAAACACTTTAGCTACTCAATTCTTTACACTGGCTCTTATTTATAGCAAATTATTAGAAGAAACCACGAAGAAACACTCAAGTCACTCATTCACTTCCTACATTGTTATTGTCAAAAATTACTAAATTACGGATTACGGAATCTTAGGAGTTTGCACGAATTTACTTCGAATTTAAAAGGAAAATAGGTAATTGGCTTGTATAATTGAGCTAATTAGGTGATAAATAATACCACACAATCATTAATATCACAGACTACATTTTAAAAGGTTTCAAAAGGAACAAACTAGGTAGTTTATTTTTAAAAAAGTTAGGCTCTCGGCTTTTCAAGGTCGATATTTATTTGAATTAATTAAAATAAAAACTGTCTAAGAGTCCGAAAACGATCATTTTAAGTACAAAATCGGATTCAGAAAATTCTAAATAGCCTATATACATGTTTGAATTATCTCAAACGACTCATTTTGAAAATATTAAATATATGGTATTTTAAAATTTCCATTTTTCGAAAACGACCTTCAATCATTAATCTGACTACACAGTTCGATTCAGAATGCTCGATTTAGTAAGAATTGATACATTTTGAACAGATATCTGTTCGAAATTCGTAATATTATTCACATTTGTGTTTCAAAAACTTTTTTTATTTATATGAAATGAGATTAAACTGAAGATATTCAACTGTCCATAGTTTCTTTTTGAATCGTTCGAATTTTTTGAAATTCTATGTTCGGATAGATTTTTGCACGTAGATTAAGAATCCGTTGTCCGTTTTCAAGAATTCAATCTGGTTTTTGAAATATTAGATAGTTTTCAAATATAGGTGTGGTTTCGACCACCTAAATTCGAATTAAAAACTTTTATATAGAATTGTGGTGTAATAGTGGAATATTTTAATGCACATAATGCCGTTCGAAAAAAAACATACATTCGAAATTTAGAGACCTTCGATTAATTGAATATCTCTTATCTTTCGAAATAAGCAAAATTTCGAAAAAAACGAACGTATAAAATAAATTTTGAAAAGATTTATGAACATTATTTATTTAAAACATATTTCCAAAAAAAAGTTATTGAAGAAGTTACAAAGTCAAACGCGCATCGACTTATTGTACGAAAGCCAGTCGAGGAATTCGAAAATAGTATGGGAATAAAAGATGCGGATTAGTGAGTTCTTACACGTTTTAAAAAAAGATATTAATTTAAATGATAAACAAGAAAGTGATTCGAGATAAACAATTATGCATCTCAAGCACAAAACAGTTTCACTATCAAGGTTGATCCTAGAAGGTTACCTTGGCTTTTTGCGTTGACTAAATAAATAAGTAGAGAGAGGCGAGTTAGGATTTTCATCCGACGCGTCTTCGAACGCTGATCTCGAAAAAATTTCCCAAAAATTCGAAATCCGACCAAAAGTTGGTCAAAAGCCATGTTGAAATACAGGGAATATAGTCGACAATTTGAAATGAAAAACCGAATTACGCAAAACTGTTAACAATGTGAACAAGGTTATTATTATTTTCGAGTGTTCTGAAGCCCTACGAAGCGTTTAAGATTACCTAGAAGTTTGTATAATCAATAGATTCGGAGAAAAAATTTATTTAAAATAAGCAATAATTTGGTCCACTAAATACCATGTCCCCGCATCATCTAGAGAGAGTGCTATAGGATACATGAAGTAACACACCAATAGAGTGCTATAGGATACACGAGGTAACACACCAATAGCATGCTATAGGATACACGAGGTAACACACCAATAGCTTGCTATAGGATACATGAGGTAACACACCAATAGAGTGCTATAGGATACATGAGGTAACACACCAATAGAATGCTATAGGATACATGAGGTAACACACCAATAGCTTGCTATAGGATACATGAGGTAACACACCAATAGAATGCTATAGGATACACGAGGTAACACACCAATAGAGTGCTATAGGATACATGAGGTAACACACCAATAGAGTGCTATAGGATACATGAGGTAACACACCAATAGAGTGCTATAGGATACATGAGGTAACACACCAATAGAATGCTATAGGATACACGAGGTAACACACCAATAGCTTGCTATAGGATACATGAGGTAACACACCAATAGAATGCTATAGGATACACGAGGTAACACACCAATAGAGTGCTATAGGATACATGAGGTAACACGCCAATAGAGTGCTAAAGGATACATGAGGTAACACACCAATAGCTTGCTATAGGATACTCGAGGTAACACACCAATAGAGTGTTATAGGATACATGAGGTAACACACCAATAGCTTGCTATTGGATACACGAGGTAACACACCAATAGCTTGCTATTGGATACACGAGGTAACACACCAATAGCTTGCTATTGGATACACGAGGTAACACACCAATAGAGTGCTATAGGATACATGAGGTAATACACCAATAGAGTGCTATAGGATACACGAGGTAACACACCAATAGAGTGCTATAGGATACATGAGGTAACACACCAATAGAATGCTATAGGATACACGAGGTAACACACCAATAGCATGCTATAGGATACATGAGGTAACACACCAATAGAGTGCTATAGGATACATGAGGTAACACACCAATAGAGTGCTATAGGATACATGAGGTAACACACCAATAGAGTGCTGAAGGATACATGAGGTAACACACCAATAGCTTGCTATAGGAAACATGAGGTAACACACCAATAGAGTGCTATAGGATACATGAGGTAACACACCAATAGAATGCTATAGGATACACGAGGTAACACACCAATAGCTTGCTATAGGATACATGAGGTAACACACCAATAGAGTGCTATAGGATACATGAGGTAACACACCAATAGAATGCTATAGGATACACGAGGTAACACACCAATAGCTTGCTATAGGATACATGAGGTAACACACCAATAGAGTGCTATAGGATACATGAGGTAACACACCAATAGAGTGCTATAGGATACATGAGGTAACACACCAATAGAGTGCTGAAGGATACATGAGGTAACACACCAATAGCTTGCTATTGGATACACGAGGTAACACACCAATAGAGTGCTATAGGATACATGAGGTAATACACCAATAGAGAGCTATAGGATACACGAGGTAACACATCAATAGCTTGCTATAGGATACATGAGGTAACACACCAATAGAGTGCTATAGGATACATGAGGTAACACGCCAATAGAGTGCTAAAGGATACATGAGGTAACACACCAATAGCTTGCTATAGGATACTCGAGGTAACACACCAATAGAGTGCTATAGGATACATGAGGTAACACACCAATAGCTTGCTATTGGATACACGAGGTAACACACCAATAGCTTGCTATTGGATACACGAGGTAACACACCAATAGCTTGCTATTGGATACACGAGGTAACACACCAATAGAGTGCTATAGGATACATGAGGTAATACACCAATAGAGTGCTATAGGATACACGAGGTAACACACCAATAGAGTGCTATAGGATACATGAGGTAACACACCAATAGAATGCTATAGGATACACGAGGTAACACACCAATAGCATGCTATAGGATACATGAGGTAACACACCAATAGAGTGCTATAGGATACATGAGGTAACACACCAATAGAGTGCTATAGGATACATGAGGTAACACACCAATAGAGTGCTGAAGGATACATGAGGTAACACACCAATAGCATGCTATAGGATACATGAGGTAACACACCAATAGATTGCTATAGGAAACATGAAGTAACACACCAATAGAGTGCTATAGGATACATGAGGTAACACACCAATAGAATGCTATAGGATACACGAGGTAACACACCAATAGCTTGCTATAGGATACATGAGGTAACACACCAATAGAGTGCTATAGGATACATGAGGTAACACACCAATAGAATGCTATAGGATACACGAGGTAACACACCAATAGCTTGCTATAGGATACATGAGGTAACACACCAATAGAGTGCTATAGGATACCTGAGGTAACACACCAATAGAGTGCTATAGGATACATGAGGTAACACACCAATAGAGTGCTGAAGGATACATGAGGTAACACACCAATAGCTTGCTATAGGAAACATGAGGTAACACACCAATAGAGTGCTATAGGATACATGAGGTAACACACCAATAGAGTGCTATAGTATACACGAGGTAACACATCAATAGCTTGCTATAGGATACATGAGGTAACACACCAATAGAGTGCTATAGGATACATGAGGTAACACACCAATAGAGTGCTATAGGATACTCGAGGTAACACACCAATAGAGTGCTATAGGATACATGAGGTAACACACCAATAGAGTGCTAAAGGATACATGAGGTAACACACCAATAGATTGCTATGGGATACACGAGGTAACACACCAATAGCTTGCTATTGGATACTTTTAAAAAAAGTATATTTTTCATATTTTCAAAATGGAGTGTTTGAGATAATTCAAACATACAAATAGGCTATTTTTAACCTTCCGAATCCGATTCTGTACTTTAAATAATCATTTTCGAACTCTTTGAAGGTTTTTATTTTAATTAAATCAAGTTTCATCTCACGTGGGAAAGCCGAAACTATTAAATTATAAAACTAAAATACCCAATTGATCCATGTTAAATACAGTTTAAAGTATAGTTTATGATATTAATGATAGCGTGGTGTTATTTCTTTCAAAATTAGCCAAATATTGCTTACCTTTTATCTATTTTTCCTATTCTATATCGGATTCAATTCTTAGCTCACCTAATTTTTCAAAGTAGTCCTAAAAAGTCAAGGTAACCTTCACGGAGCTAAATCAATATGCAGAATTGGTTTGTGCACAAGGTCCCTGAATGTTTTTCTTGAATAACTTTTTTGTTTCATATTCAAATTCAAATCTTTTTTGATATGTGGAGGAACTCATCAATGCGCATATTTTATTCCCACACTTTTTTTGAATTCCAATTCTAGCTTTCGGACACCAGGTCGATGCGCGTTTGACCTCGTAACTCATTCAATATGAGATCTTTTTCAAATCTGATTCCAGATATCAGTTTAAAAACCTAATAAAATTTTATTTTATTAATGAATTTATTTCGAAACTTTGCTTTATTCGAAAGATAAAAGATATTTAATTATTCGAACGTCTCTCAATTTCGAATGTATGTTGATTTTCGAACGGGATTAGGTGCAATGAGTTATTTAATTAATATTCTACAATCCCATAAAAAAAGTTTCGAATTCGGATGGGGGTGTCGAAATTACACCTATATTTGAAAACTCTCCTGTATTTTGAAAATTAGATTGAATTTCTAAAAACAGACAAATTTATCGAAATCTACATCCAAAAATCTATCCGAACACCAGGTTTCAAAAACGTGTAACTGTTCAAAAAATCATTATGGGCAATTGAATATCTTCAATTTTAAACACAAAAAATAGAAATTTGAAACTCAAATTTGAAAATTTCGATCAATTTCGAACAGATATTATTTCAAAAGGTACCATTTCTTACTAAACTGAGCCTTCTGAATTGATCTGTAAAGTCAGCTAAGCTCTAGATGATCGTTTTACAAAAATGAACTTTTTAAAAAAGTATATTTTTCATATTTTCAAAATGGAGTGTTTGAGATAATTCAAACACATGGATAGGCTATTTTTAACCTTCCGAATCCGATTCTGTACTTTAAATAATCATTTTCTGACTCTTTGAAGGTTTTTATTTTAATTAAATCGTGTTTCATCTCACGCGGAAAAGCCGAAACTATGAAATTATAAAACTAAAATACCTAATTGTTTCATGTTAAATACAGTTTAAAGTATAGTTTATGATATTAATGATAGCGTGGTGTTATTTCTTTCAAAATTAGCCAAATATTGCTTTCCTTTTATCTATTTTTCCTATTCTTTACTAATCACATTCAGTGTCCACTTACTGAACTTATCCGCAGTTCAGTAAACGTTAACAGTTAGTTTTAAATTTCTCAACGGTGATGTTGACAGTTGAGCTGTTCCTATTTCGTTTCTTAATGAGTCTAATTGCTCATAACAGAAGTGTGAAAGTGTCTATTAATTGTTTAAGCCCTGTTAAGTAAGGTAAGTTATAAGATTATAAACAAGATAGGTAGCCTTGAATGAAAAGAATTTAGCTAGGTAGGGTAAGTTCCGAATTATCGGTCAGTTCCACATCTTCGAACATATAAGATAAAACTATATAATAATACTGAAATAATAATTATTGCTATTTTATAGTTTTTTCTTATATATCCGAAGATGTGGAACTGACCGATAATTCGGAACTTACCTCACGGCCTAGTTAGGGCACGGGGTAAAGACCTGCAAAGTGCCCTGAAATGACCTGAAAACATTTAAAACGCCTGCCATTTAAAAACTAGCTACTTCATGAATCGGTTACCAAACATGTTTTTTGTCAAGAAGGAGTCCTTGATAACATTTCCTGACAGTTTTGCTGAATTTTATCCACCAGTTTTTGAAAAATCATGCCTAGTTGAAAATACCTACCTACTAGTTAGAAATAGCTACCTAGTTATGAACTTATGAATGCCTACCTAGTAAGAAATATCTAGGTCTAAGGTACATAATTATAAATACCTACCAAGTCATGAATACTAACATAGTTATGAATGCCTACCTAGTTAGAAATACCTACCTAGTTAGTTAAAAATACCTACCTAGTTAAAAATACCTACCTAGTTAAAAATACCTACCTAGTTAAAAATACCTACCTAGTTAAAACTTAAAAATACCTACCTAGTTAAAAATACCTACCTAGTTAAAAATACCTACCTAGTTAAAAATACCTACCTAGTTAAAAATACCTACCTAGTTAGAAATACCTACCTAGTTAAAAATACCTACCTAGTTAGAAATACCTACCTAGTTAAAAATACCTACCTAGTTAGAAATACCTACCTAGTTAGAAATACCTACCTAGTTAGAAATACCTACCTAGTTAGAAATACCTACCTAGTTAGAAATACCTACCTAGTTAGAAACACCTACCTAGTTAGAAACACCTACCTTGTTAGGAAATACCTACCTAGTTAGAAATACCTACCTAGTTAAAAATACCTACCTAGTTAGAAATACCTACCTAGTTAGAAATACCTACCTAGTTAGAAATACCTACCTAGTTAGAAATACCTACCTAGTTAGAAATACCTACCTAGTTAGAAATACCTACCTAGTTAGAAATACCTACCTAGTTAGAAACACCTACCTAGTTAGAAACACCTACCTTGTTAGGAAATACCTACCTAGTTAGAAATACCTACCTAGTTAAAAATACCTACCTAGTTAGAAATACCTACCTAGTTAGAAATACCTACCTAGTTAGAAATACCTACCTAGTTAGAAATACCTACCTAGTTAGAAATACCTACCTAGTTAGAAATACCTACCTAGTTAGAAATACCTACCTAGTTAGAAATACCTACCTAGTTAGAAACACCTACCTAGTTAGAAACACCTACCTAGTTAGAAACACCTACCTTGTTAGGAAATACCTACCTAGTAAGGAAATACCTACCTAGTTAGAAATACCTTCCTAGTTAGGAATACCTACCTAGTTAGGAAATACCTACCTAGTTAGAAATACCTACCTAGTTAGAAATACCTTCCTAGTTAGGAATACCTACCTAGTTAGAAATACCTACCTAGTTAGGAAATACCTACCTAGTTAGCACGGTCTGTTCAGGGCATGATTTTTCAAAAACTGGTGGATAAAATTCAGCGAAACTGTCAGGAAATGTTACCAAGGACTTCTTGACAAAAAACATGTTTGGTAACCGATAAATGCAGTAGTTTTTAAATGGCAGGCGTTTTAAATGTTTTCAGGGCGCTTTTCTGGTCCTTACCCCGTGCCCTAGTTAGGTACCCTCCTTTAAATTTCATGGTTGCAGTAAAATATTGTTACTGTAGGGTCACTCATTAGGTATGCCATACGAGATAGAATGACTGTACCCAGGAAGAAATAAAAGATAAAGTGACTGTACGGTCTGTTCCTATAACCTAGGGCATTTAATACAAATTAAAATAATTATGGTAGGGCCACAGAAGTTATGGTGGGGCCTCAGTCTCTGAGATCTCAATATTTCAAACATATTAAAATAACTGATTTTTACAGGTCAGATGACTGATGACTCAAATTCACTGATTCGGCAGGCTTCAAACTTCAGTCTCCCTTGGCTCCAGTCTCCCCTTTATCAACACTAATGGTGAGTTATTTAAATTTTAAGACTGTAAGACATAGAGTAGGTAGCTTTATTTAATTAATTAGAACAGTAATTAATTGAGTATATTTAGTTTTAATTTCATTTTCATATTTCATTTCTTTTCCAATTTGTTTATTCATTTTGTTTCATTATTCCTATTAAATCAACTAATGTAATTAATATTTACAGAACCAAGCTCTGCAGCTGCTCACTTTTTGTTAGTCCCCTCCAATTTCACCAGATTTTGATGGTGAGTTATTTTAATCAGAAGCCATAAAGTAGATAATTATAAATTATAAAATAGATGAAATTCCTCAAATTTATTATATTCTTCATTATAAATCATAAATATTGTTATAAGGCTCGTTACTGTGCATTTTCCACGGATACCCACTAGTTATAACCCTCTTGTATTTCCCCTCATACCTAGGCAGTAGGTGTCTGTGAGTTTGCATTTCACATTTTTAAAGTTAATTTCTTTTGCAGGTACAGTGGCCGTTGACTCGACGGATTAGACATCTCTGCCATCCATAGTTTCGACAAAAAATCTGAGAGGTATGCCACTCTGAAGGATGGATTGAGAAAACCTCGCCAGAACAATAGAGTTCCGAAGTTTTAGCTAATATACAAGAAACCTGATCATATATTGTTTTTACTTGATATCCTTCCCTTTTATTAGTTGCTTAAAGCTTTAAAAGTTTAAAAGGTCTGAAATACATGTGTTAGGTAGGCACATATCTTCAGTTTTCTCTTTTGCGACTGCAGTCATCGGTACTTGTGTCTGTTTCAGTCACATTCCTTGATTCACGGTGTAGCTTTTCTGCATCCATGAGCACTACCACCGACAGTGTTAGCTGACATTTTAGCATGAATTTATTAGTTTAAAATGAAATGTATTTAAGATTATGTTTAAGATACATATTATAAATCGTTTAATACAGTGAAACTCCTCTATAGTGAATTCCTGTATAGCAAACTTACTTCTATAGTGATAAGTGATAAAATGAAACAGGAGTTCTACCAGTGCAACTCCTGTATAATAAGAATTAAAGTCTATAGCATAGTAAACTCTCTATAGTGAACTAGCTGAAGTTTACTAAAGAAGAGTTTTACTATATCAGTAAATCTATCTGAACCAAATAAAACGGTTCTTTCCTTTTTAACATGATCTTATATAAAAGGACAGATCCGATTTCAAATTATTACAATTCCAAACACACATAAGGCAGATTCGGAATTGCAGTTATTATTTTGTAGCCAACCATTGAAGAACAATCAACTCCTATCCAAATCGCTCAGATATCAAAATTTACCTCCAATAGAGGTGCATCATTTTGTCAGAGCAAAGAAGAACCACTTCAAAAACGCACACCTGATACCTACTTCTTTAGCTCATTTACTTTTTTGTGTACCTGAAATATTAAATATACAGTGAATAATGTTCTCAGAACTAACACTGATTGTAAGCGTTTTGCTTATGTGACCCAACACTTGAAGTTGGCTCACCATCGTGATAAATCAATGCAGACAGAGTGGTATTTGTCACGTGGAATTTTTCAGTACCGGAAACCTCTCGCGGTCCCCCAGGGGACCGCGGACCCCAGTTTAGGAACCACTGCGGCGGAGTCTAGCAGGTCGGAGCCACGTCCCACACGGCTAATCGCATTCAAGAATGATGCAAAAGAATATGACTGGGTTCTGGAAGGAGTTACGGCCTCCGTTCTCTCCTGATTTGACCCCTATGGACTTTTCCATCAGAAGTATTTTGGGGAGTGAAGCCTGCTCTTCTAATCACTCTAACGTGAACACTCTGAAGCAGATATTGACGACTTGTTTCCAGAAGAAACCATCCGTGCCGCGTGTAGTCAAGTTCCTGACAGGTTGAGGCGTTTGGTGAAGGCTAAGGGAGGATATATTGAAAAATAACTGTGCAATTTATTTCTTAGATATATAATAATGTATTCTGCCAAGTCAGCTTTCTTTTTTCTGTTATTTTTAAGGAGATATTTCAATAAATATTTGTCTACACCTGGTCTGATCACCCAATAGCTTAGAAACTGATCGCGAGAGTAGCTTATATCATATATAACGACATTACATTAAAGGTAGCATAGAAAAAAATCAGTATTAATTTCAATTCTATCTATAGAAAAAGAACTCAATATTTCTAATTTGTATAACTGATTAACAAAGTTCATGAAGTTATATAACTTAGTACAAATTATAAAGTTATATTCTGAGTTACAAGTTATAGCTCTGGGTTACAAGTTATAAAGTTATGTTCTGAAGTTACAAGTTATATGTATTAGCGGCTTACATCAAAGCTATATGTTTATAATTATATTCGAGCTCCTAGCGAGAATAACATGACCATAAATTTAAATAGCATTTCCTTCTAATGAACAGTGTACAAGATTAAAAAGATTATGTCTGATTAAATGATTATCAAATTATAGAAATTGAAAGATTAAGTAAAGATACAAGTTCAGCGAATTAACAATAGATTATTGTTAATAGACTGTGAATGACTGAACGACTGTGAGTGACTGAATGACTGTGAGTGACCGGATGACTGTGAATGACTGAATGATTGTGGGTGACCGAAAGACTGAATGACTGCGAGTGACTGAATGACTGTGAGTGACAGAATGACTGTGAGTGACTGAATGACTGTGAGTGACTGAATGACTGTGAGTGACTGATTGACTGTGAGTGACTGAATGACTGTGAGTGACTGAATGACAGTGAGTGACTGAATAACTGCGAGTGACTGAATGACTGTGAGTGACTGAATAACTGTGAGTGACTGAATCACTGTAGGATACTCGAGGTAACACACCAATAGAGTGCTATGTGATACACGAAGTAACACACCAATAGATTGCTATGTGATACACGAAGTAACACACCAATAGAGTGCTATAGGATACATGAGGTAACACACCAATAGAGTGCTATAGGATACATGAGGTAACACACCAATAGAGTGCTATAGGATACATGAGGTAACACACCAATAGAGTGCTATTGTATACACGAGGTAACACACCAATAGATTGCTATAGGATACACGAGGTAACACACCAATGGAGTGCAAAAGGATACATGAGGTAACACACCAATATAGTGCTATAGGATACACGAGGTAACACACCAATAGCTTGCTATAGGATACTCGAGGTAACACACCAATAGAGTGCTATAGGATACATGAGGTAACACACCAATAGAGTGCTATAGGATACATGAGGTAACACACCAATAGAGTGCTGAAGGATACATGAGGTAACACACCAATAGAGTGCTATAGGATACATGAGGTAACACACCAATAGATTGCTATGTGATACACGAAGTAACACACCAATAGAGTGCTATAGGATACATGAGGTAACACACCAATAGAGTGCTATAGGATACATGAGGTAACACACCAATAGAGTGCTATAGGATACATGAGGTAACACACCAATAGAGTGCTATTGTATACACGAGGTAACACACCAATAGATTGCTATAGGATACACGAGGTAACACACCAATGGAGTGCAAAAGGATACATGAGGTAACACACCAATATAGTGCTATAGGATACACGAGGTAACACACCAATAGCTTGCTATAGGATACTCGAGGTAACACACCAATAGAGTGCTATAGGATACATGAGGTAACACACCAATAGAGTGCTATAGGATACATGAGGTAACACACCAATAGAGTGCTGAAGGATACATGAGGTAACACACCAATAGAGTGCTATAGGATACATGAGGTAACACGCCAATAGAGTGCTAAAGGATACATGAGGTAACACACCAATAGAGTGCTATAGGATACATGAGGTAACACACCAATAGCTTGCTATAGGATACATGAGGTAACACACCAATAGAGTGTTATAGGATACACGAGGTAACACACCAATAGAGTGCTATAGGATACACGAGGTAACACGCCAATAGAGTGCTATAGGATACACGAGGAAACACACCAATAGAGTGCTATAGGATACACGAGGTAACACGCCAATAGAGTGCTATAGGATACACGAGGAAACACACCAATAGAGTGCTGTGGGATACATGAGGTAACACACCAATAGATTGCTATGGGATACATGAGGTAACACACCAATAGAGTGCTAAAGGATACACGAGGTAACACACCAATAGAGTGCTAAAGGATACACGAGGTAACACACCAATAGAGTGCTATAGGATACACGAGGTAACACACCAATAGAGTGCTATAGGATACACGAGGTAACACACCAATAGAGTGTTATTGGATACACGAGGTAACACACCAATAGAGTGCTATGGGATACACGAGGTAACACACCAATAGAGTGCTATGGGATACATGAGGTAACACACCAATAGATTGCTATGGGATACATGAGGTAACACACCAATAGAGTGCTAAAGGATACACGAGGTAACACACCAATAGAGTGCTAAAGGATACACGAGGTAACACACCAATAGAGTGCTATAGGATACACGAGGTAACACACCAATAGATTGCTATGTGATACACGAAGTAACACACCAATAGAGTGCTATAGGATACATGAGGTAACACACCAATAGAGTGCTATAGGATACATGAGGTAACACACCAATAGAGTGCTATAGGATACATGAGGTAACACACCAATAGAGTGCTATTGTATACACGAGGTAACACACCAATAGATTGCTATAGGATAAACGAGGTAACACACCAATCTAGTGCAAAAGGATACATGAGGTAACACACCAATAGAGTGCTATAGGATACACGAGGTAACACACCAATAGCTTGCTATAGGATACTCGAGGTAACACACCAATAGAGTGCTATAGGATACATGAGGTAACACACCAATAGAGTGCTATAGGATACATGAGGTAACACACCAATAGAGTGCTGAAGGATACATGAGGTAACACACCAATAGAGTGCTATAGGATACATGAGGTAACACGCCAATAGAGTGCTAAAGGATACATGAGGTAACACACCAATAGAGTGCTATAGGATACATGAGGTAACACACCAATAGCTTGCTATAGGATACATGAGGTAACACACCAATAGAGTGATATAGGATACACGAGGTAACACACCAATAGAGTGCTATAGGATACACGAGGTAACACGCCAATAGAGTGCTATAGGATACACGAGGAAACACACCAATAGAGTGCTATAGGATACACGAGGTAACACGCCAATAGAGTGCTATAGGATACACGAGGAAACACACCAATAGAGTGCTATGGGATACATGAGGTAACACACCAATAGATTGCTATGGGATACATGAGGTAACACACCAATAGAGTGCTAAAGGATACACGAGGTAACACACCAATAGAGTGCTAAAGGATACACGAGGTAACACACCAATAGAGTGCTATAGGATACACGAGGTAACACACCAATAGAGTGCTATAGGATACACGAGGTAACACACCAATAGAGTGTTATTGGATACACGAGGTAACACACCAATAGAGTGCTATGGGATACACGAGGTAACACACCAATAGATTGCTATGGGATACATGAGGTAACACACCAATAGAGTGCTAAAGGATACACGAGGTAACACATCAATACATTGCTATGGGATAAACGAGGTAGCACACCAATAGAGTGCTAAAGGATACACGAGGTAACACACCAATAGAGTGCTAAAGGATACACGAGGTAGCACACCAATAGAGTGCTAAAGGATACACGAGGTAACACACCAATAGAGTGCTAAAGGATACACGAGGTAACACACCAATAGAGTGCTATAGGATACACGAGGTAACACACCAATAGAGTGCTATAAGATACACGAGGTAACACACCAATAGAGTGCTGAAGGATACATGAGGTAACACACCAATAGAGTGCTATAGGATACATGAGGTAACACGCCAATAGAGTGCTAAAGGATACATGAGGTAACACACCAATAGAGTGCTATAGGATACATGAGGTAACACACCAATAGCTTGCTATAGGATACATGAGGTAACACACCAATAGAGTGTTATAGGATACACGAGGTAACACACCAATAGAGTGCTATAGGATACACGAGGTAACACGCCAATAGAGTGCTATAGGATACACGAGGAAACACACCAATAGAGTGCTATAGGATACACGAGGTAACACGCCAATAGAGTGCTATAGGATACACGAGGAAACACACCAATAGAGTGCTGTGGGATACATGAGGTAACACACCAATAGATTGCTATGGGATACATGAGGTAACACACCAATAGAGTGCTAAAGGATACACGAGGTAACACACCAATAGAGTGCTAAAGGATACACGAGGTAACACACCAATAGAGTGCTATAGGATACACGAGGTAACACACCAATAGAGTGCTATAGGATACACGAGGTAACACACCAATAGAGTGTTATTGGATACACGAGGTAACACACCAATAGAGTGCTATGGGATACACGAGGTAACACACCAATAGAGTGCTATGGGATACATGAGGTAACACACCAATAGATTGCTATGGGATACATGAGGTAACACACCAATAGAGTGCTAAAGGATACACGAGGTAACACACCAATAGAGTGCTAAAGGATACACGAGGTAACACACCAATAGAGTGCTATAGGATACACGAGGTAACACACCAATAGATTGCTATGTGATACACGAAGTAACACACAAATAGAGTGCTATAGGATACATGAGGTAACACACCAATAGAGTGCTATAGGATACATGAGGTAACACACCAATAGAGTGCTATAGGATACATGAGGTAACACACCAATAGAGTGCTATTGTATACACGAGGTAACACACCAATAGATTGCTATAGGATACACGAGGTAACACACCAATCTAGTGCAAAAGGATACATGAGGTAACACACCAATAGAGTGCTATAGGATACACGAGGTAACACACCAATAGCTTGCTATAGGATACTCGAGGTAACACACCAATAGAGTGCTATAGGATACATGAGGTAACACACCAATAGAGTGCTATAGGATACATGAGGTAACACACCAATAGAGTGCTGAAGGATACATGAGGTAACACACCAATAGAGTGCTATAGGATACATGAGGTAACACGCCAATAGAGTGCTAAAGGATACATGAGGTAACACACCAATAGAGTGCTATAGGATACATGAGGTAACACACCAATAGCTTGCTATAGGATACATGAGGTAACACACCAATAGAGTGATATAGGATACACGAGGTAACACACCAATAGAGTGCTATAGGATACACGAGGTAACACGCCAATAGAGTGCTATAGGATACACGAGGAAACACACCAATAGAGTGCTATAGGATACACGAGGTAACACGCCAATAGAGTGCTATAGGATACACGAGGAAACACACCAATAGAGTGCTATGGGATACATGAGGTAACACACCAATAGATTGCTATGGGATACATGAGGTAACACACCAATAGAGTGCTAAAGGATACACGAGGTAACACACCAATAGAGTGCTAAAGGATACACGAGGTAACACACCAATAGAGTGCTATAGGATACACGAGGTAACACACCAATAGAGTGCTATAGGATACACGAGGTAACACACCAATAGAGTGTTATTGGATACACGAGGTAACACACCAATAGAGTGCTATGGGATACACGAGGTAACACACC
>CANNZV010004838.1:0-34575 GCA_947561585.1 Caprella mutica
TGTATTTATATCTTAGATGTGTATCAACGCAGTTACTGTAAATGTAGACTTTTGAGAAATAAAAAACGTATTATTGCAACATTAATAGATAGTCATTACATATATATAGAATCTATTGTTAAGACTTAGATGATATAAACGATTTCTAAGATGGTAGTTTAACGACGAATAAGTAATTATAGACATTCAAAACTTGAGAATACATGTTCATTTCAGAGATTTGAGTCAAATTCATAGTAATAAGGTACATATTTGACTTATAGTTAATAACATTATCTAAACCATTTGATTAGTTAAGCATGTCAGGTCCAAATGTCAAATAAAAGGTAGCAGCGGCGAAGGTATGACTCTATAGTGCCTTCTAGATATAGGTAGTAACAAAAAAAACAAATAAACCTTCTAAGATCAAGTGTGCATATTTATAATAAACATTTAATATTAAGGATCATAATTTAAAAATAATTACTATGTTTCTATTTTCATGAAATTATTCAGTAGAGTCAAAAAGCGATAATAAATAGAATCGTTATAACTTTAACAAGAACCATCGTACGTCTGTTTTCTTTAGTCTTAAGCAGATTTTTGCAGCTAAAACAAATCGTTCATTGTTTATATTTTCTGATAGTTTTACTAAGGGTTAATAAGTAAAGGGTGTTGAAATCGTTTTGGGTGATTATGTGCCTAATTAATTGTAAAAGACATTAAAGGTCCCTCAAGCAAATATTTTTATGCTTTATTCTACGAGGCTAATGTTCTTATCATTTGCTACAAACGCATTGAATTTGGTAGCATATTTTTAATTTGTATGCTTTTAAAGGTTTTTAAAATCGAAACTCTTCAAATCTATTTACTTCGACTTACTAATTTAAGAAATTATCAGCCTGCAGAAAAGAATGTACACCATTGTTTTGATTGTCAAATTAGGTATTAGGTTTAATAAATCATTTAAATATTCGTGTAAAGTTATAAAATTGAATGAACTTATATAGAAACATTTATATACTTTAGGAAACAATTAATATCTAAAATAATTTGAATAAAGGCCGAAAACGCATGTTTGTTTATAAAATTCAAATTTGTAATCAAAACAAGAGAGAGTGTACAATCTACTTCTTGAGCATCAGATTAGTGATTTGCTCAAATTATTGTTGCTCACAAAGTATTAAAAAACTTAAAAACAAATTATATAATATGTATTGAACCGAATTGTATGCGTTTGCAGAATAATGATCGTAGACCTTAGTTTTATAATATTATGTTATAAACTCATTTTTTTCCTGGAGCCTGGAGAGGATCTTTAAAGTAGGGTTGTTTACCTAGTATTTACTTAGTTATAAAAGAGAAACAATTGGATGTTATTAACTAAAGTAATTCAATAATTTACCAAATAATAACTATTATCCTCTAACTTATTACTCATTTTTCACTAATACATAAATGGGCTCGTTTTCTGACTGCTTTCATAGATCTATTTATCATGTCATGATAGCTTTCAAGAAATACACACCATGCGTTATTCGCATTTTTATTAATTGATTCTGATTAGCAGGGGGGGGGAGTATACATCATTTTCCAAATAACACCGCAAGAAAAATTGCAAGAGGCTAAATGTGGACTCCTAAGAGGCCATTTATTGGCATGACCCTTGTCAATTACCCGATCTTCAAAAACTTCCCTCAGTCGTTCGTTAACAACAAGTGTTCTATATGCTGGGACACAATCCTTCATATACCATATCCGATTCAGCCTTTCTTCATAAATACGTTTTAGTTTAGGATTTTCAATTTCATTTCATTAATCATAAGGGATCTTAAAAACATATGCAAATTTTCGGAGACAAAAGCTACCTACTCTTTAGGAATTATTTTGCTAAGCAAGGTTTGAAATAAATTCGGGCAACTGGCAATAACGATTTCAGCACCGTATAGCTACTTATGACCAACCCTGTAAAAAAAACATTAGAAATATAAAAACGAACGAACAATCTGGCTATGTGATTTATTTTCAAGCTGGCATAAATCTGCATTAGCCAAAAAATACCACACGAAGATACGATGGTTCTTGTTAAAGTTATAACGATTTTAATTTCATGCCCGCTTTTTTTTTACTCATACCTACAGTCATACTGTATAAAGACACTAATTTTCGTTTGATTTAACCGAAATTAAGTAGTTTGGACAAATTTAGCATCAGCTGTGCATGCACTTCAATACTTGACTGTAATTTCATGATCGTTCATGACGATAACAATTCGGATACATATTACTTGCATTATATTAGCTACTTAAAAAAAACTAGTTGTCTCCATTAAATTATTTGAGAGATTTTTATAAATTATATTTTTTATTTTCCGTGACAAATTGTCAAGGCTGATTTGTTTGAAATACCTCATAGCATATAATTTATATGGTCACGCTTTTAAAAATGCCTCCGTACTTTCTTTCTATCTTCTATTTCATTCAACCATCACTCATACTTACCCATCACTCATGGAGATCAATTCTTTCAAATAGCTTAGTCCAATATTTTTGAATTGTTATAATCAAGTTATTCGATTTTTAATGCACATCTAAAAGTACCTAACTAGATGAAATATTGTTAATTTGAACCTCATAACAAGTTCAAGTTAAAATTTCCAAAGAAGCTTTTATATCAGCTCTGGTTTCTCCACAATAAAATAATAAACAAATTAATCTTTATTAATAAAAGTATGATGAAGTCCAATGTTAAAACTTATAGAAAACACACAAAAACGGACTTGTGAATTATGCTGGAAATTCATAAAAAGCGGAGATATCATTAATTCTGAGCAACCTTATAAAAATCAATTAACGCGCCTAGGTTACATATTAAAATTACTTATGAAATGATAAATAAGCATTCTAATTTGATATAAAAATGAATAACTGCACATGTAAATCTTATAATTACGTTGATATTTATCATATTATTTCATACATTCATAATATTCATTGCTTTAAAATAAATAGCTAGTTAGGATGCAAATGAATGAAATGGTTAGTTTCTGAAAAATTGAGAGCATTAGAATGGGTAACCAATGAAATATAAAACATATTTAGTTCATCTTATGATTATCAGAGTAGGGTCATGTATCTACTCTAAATCTTCAGATAGAAATGCTTATTCAAAACATACATCCCTCTTCACCTCTCCACACATAAGTAGCATATATGAGTAAGAAAAGCTGATGCATAGTATATTCATGTAATTTTATCTTTAGCATTCATCATTTTCAAAATAACTTGAAAGGCGGAACTGGACTCCATTTACTAATTATTGCGTCACTGTGACATACGTCGTCTGCTCTGCGGCGTAAACATTACCTTTGTACGATCAAAGGATTACCTAAACTCAGTTTTCAGTTCTTATACTTATTTGTTCAGTATTCATCTTAGCAATCAGTGACTGGATTTTGACCAAAAATCATTGACAAAATTACATTCCATTGGTAACGGTAAGTATGGTTTCGATCCTATCATTTTTATTAGACATTTAGTGTTAACCTACATACCTATTGTGTAGTTAACTAGTTTAATAGTTAGTAGTTTCATTGTTCATATTATCATTTCACTATCCTAATCCTATCACTGCTGCACTGCAGTCTTGCAGAGTGTATCAGTAATAGGGTAATCAGTTGTCATCAAAGTCAAATTAGGCCATTTAGCCAATAATTGTCTGTTTTAACTTTCATTAAATTTATTCTTAAAATCTCATAGACCTAATAAATAAAATTACATTAATTAATTAAGATTTCTTGAAAAGTTGGAGAACAATAACTTAAGTCTGCTGAATGACTGAATGTGGGAGATATCCAGTCTGTATTTGGTGCACAAAATCCCACTGACTTTTTCAAAAAGCTGAAAAAATCCACCATAAATTTCCAGTAATTTGGCTGTTCCACCAACATTTTCCCAATTTATCCACCGAAAATTAATGGTAACATAGGAATAAATAGCTAAAAATCCACCGACTTCGCCAGAATATTATTTTCAAAGTGGAAAAAATTCCACCGACATGTCGGTGGAATTTACCACGAAATACAGACTGGGGAGATATAAGATATTTGGCCATGATACAGAGTATGTCAGTTAAAGCCAATTAATTGGCTTAGATTTCAAAAGGTCAAAACTCAGATACCTATGTCTAATTGGCTTAAAATTTTGAATTAATTCCTATGTTCGTAATGTTCCCATGTTGATTTTGGCTTGAATCTTCGAAAAATGAGCCAAATTGGCTTGGCTCAGAATTTTTGTGAAATTTTTGCTCAAAAATTGGCTTACAATTTTCCAGCCTCTGATACATGGATATTTGGGATATTCTCTCTGAACAATTTTGAATTAATTCCTATATTTACATTAATTTTGCTCCATGTTTCAAAGTGTGGCAGGAAAGTCGTCAGTTTAGTGAGAAAATGTATCCAGGTCGCCACATTTAAGGTACTCTAAAGGAGAGTGAGGTACTTCTCCTAGTGAAGATTTTACACTTGAAAACATCCTTATGCTTCATGTCTGATGCATCATGCATGTCTAGCTCTTGAGCCTATTTTGGGAGTGATTTACTTGTTATTTACATGTTTTTCAACTTATTTAACCCCTCATAAGTCGCCAATATACTGGCGACTTTGTCACACTTTGAAACATGGATTTTGCTATGAACACTTCTGAATGAATCTCTATATTTCATGTTTCAAAGTATGGACAAAGTCTCCAGTATATTGGCAACTTTTGAGGGAGGAAATAAGTTGAAAAACATGTAAATAACAAGTAAATCACTCATAAATAGTCTCAAGAGATGCACATGCATCAGATAATAAGCTTGAAGATATTTTCAAGTGTAAAATCTTCACTAGAAAGTTAAATTTCTTCTTTAAAGTATCTTAAATGTGGCGACCTGAGTCCATTTTCTCATCTAACTGGCGACTTTCCTGCCACACTTTGAAACATGGTCTATATTCACATTAATTTTGCTACGAACAGAATAAAAGATCTCTACGAATACATTACCAGTTTCTGCAAACTGTCAATAACTGTATGTACTATGTAGCTACCATGTTTCAAAGTGTGGAAGGAAAGTCGCCAGTTTAGTGAGAAAATCGATCCAGGTCGCCACATCTACGATACTTTGAAGGAGAAATTTGACTTCTTAGACTCTTGGTGATTAGTGAAGATTTTACACTTTGAAATATCCTTATGCTTCATGTCTGATGCATGTGCATCTCTTGAGACTATTTTAGGAGTGATTTACTTGTTATTTATGTTTTTCAACTCATTTAACCCCTCAAAAGTTGCCGATATACAGGCGACTTTGTCCATACTTTAAAACATGGTGTAGCTCTTAACTTCTAAGCTATTTGCAATTGCAATCTGGTTAGTTAAAAAGTTGATTTTATCATTTAGGCTTTTAATCATAAATTCATATTAGAAATGATACCTAGAAAGGCTAAAATCATAGAATGATCAAAATTTTATTTGATCAAATTCAATTTTTTAACTTTATAGAGAAAAATTGGTTTGTTTCTATATTTTTGTTGTTTTTTAAGTGATTTTTTTTAGTAATTATTCAGTATTCAGTCACTAACTAAGTAACTATCAATTATTAAATCTGGACCCTGGCTGTGACTGTTTTTCTAACCTTAATGATTTACTACCTATTTAAAATATTTTAAAATATTTTACTTTTTTGTATTATATGATCCCCAGACTGTATTTCATTTTAATTTTTTCTCCTTTGAAAATAATATTCTAGCAAAGTCAGTGGATTTTCAGCTATTTAGTCCTATGTTAACATTAATTTTCAGTGGATCAATTGGGAAAATGTTGGTGGATCTGGATCAGCCAAATTATTTATTTGAAATTGTTGGTGGATTTTTTCAGATTTTTGAAAAAGTCAGTGGGATTTTTTGTACCAAATACAGACTGGTATGATCCTTAAATAACTTTTTTAGTTTTTTTAGCAAAAGATAATTTATATTTTGCAATAATTGCATCACGTAAGAATATGATATGAAAATACAATTATACATTAAATAATAACATTATATTTGTACATATTTTTTACAGCCAGTTTTTTTTAATATGATATGGTCACAAGGTGTTAGTACTGTACTACAATCCACTGAATCAAGGGATTCCTTTTCTGATTTTCTTAAATATTGAAATAAATTACTTATTCTGTATCACCCATTCATATTGTAATTTAAATCATTTTATTCACTTTTTAGACACTAATAGACAAGTATGTTGATAAATTAAATTAAATGTTAATCTTAATTACCATCTAATTCATTAATGCATTTTAGAAAACCAGTCTGTAGAACATGGAACATTTTTAACATTTTCGTTTCCTACAATCTTCAATTTCATTCTATATTTTTATGTGTTAAATTTGTTGAAAGAGATTGCAAAATTGAACTATTGGTAGATTTCTTAGCAGAGAGAACACTTTATCAGATTATGCAGTCTGGTTAGAAAGATGCAAAATATCAAAAATAATGTGGCTATGTAATATAGCTAAATAGGCAAGGTGGCTATAATTTTTTTTTTTTTCAGTTCCATCTCATCATGGTCTCCTATGCCAAATATAGTCTGGTGCCAACAGATGAACCTGACAAAAACAAAGTAGAGGCACCAGATGGAAGGAAAGGGGATGGAGGAGGTAAACTGCTCACCAATATGTTTACTACTACACACAAACCTCCATCAATCAACAAATCAACTCTACCTCCACCTCCTAATTCAGCCTTTGACTATTCGTCTGCATTTAATTTCAAGTCTGCATTCGAATATAACTCTCAAACTCCCAATATGTACAAATCTGCATTTGATTATGGTTACACTCATAAAGACGCAGGTGGCACTTCTGCTGGATCTGGCAAAAAGGGTGCGTACCAATTATGAATTTTTGATTCATCAATTTGGCCCCTCATATATATAATCCTTGCAAATGTGCTGTTTTTGTGTCTACTTTTAATTAGCTATGGTTAAAAAATTACAATTGCTTCACAAAAATATAAATAACAAAATACTTTATAGGTTCAATATGAAAAGTGAATATGTTTTTGCTACCTATTGTAAGATGAAGAGAGAAACTTCATAGATTTCTGAACTGTTAATATTTTCATCATTTAGCCAAGTATCAATGTTAATATTATTACACTTTATTTTTGGAAAATTGCCCTTTTATGCTCTGAATATTTAATCCCTAATAACAATAGGTAACTGACAGCAATAATTTCTTTCCTGACACTTATGAACACCAACACACAATAGTAGTAGCTACATTAATTAATTTAGTTTACAGAGTCATTTTCTTATAATAATCTTGAAGAAGGTTGTTTTAACATAGAAAAGTTCAATATGATGATATTCCATTTTGTCTCAAATTTACTTACAAATCGATAGCTTAGTTATGACTGCCTATCTTTGAGGATGAGAATAATTTGAAATATAGCTATATAATCAACTGAAAATAAGCATAATATACCTGGCAATAAAATGAATTATATTCAAGCAGATAGAAAGATGCGTGGAGGATTGTCTTTGAGCTGTGATGCTACAAAGTGTCTCAGCGCATTTGTCACCGCCCTCAGCTACATCTTCATACTCTTCACATTCCCTTGCTCTCTTCCATTCTGCTTCAAGAAACTGGAACAATGGGAGAGAATTGTTGTCTTCAGGTATGTCCACTATGAAATAATTCCATCTAAATACCTAATCAGTAATAATCTTTTTTTTTTGTATTCAGTTCATTAAGCTACTCTCAAAGAACTGTTAAATTTAACTGTTTTGTTCATTTTTTCTATTCCAATGTTTTTATCCTTTGTATAGAAAATAATTTGGTTAATTTCTAAATTGAAAATATGTAAATGAATAGTAGCTAGCTATATGAAAAATATAATATAATTTAGATTTAAATATTTTAACTAGCTACAGAGTTTGTTGAGTCAGCTACTCAAAATGCAATGATATGTACTGATAATGATATTGTCAGCATTATATCAGAGATACTATTTTACTGTTTTTCATCAGAAATTAGCCAGCACTCAATGTATTTTTGATCTGTTTGTAGTTACTATCCTGTTAACATTCAAAATTATAATTGTGGTTTGGTAGTTATTAATTTCAAAGTGGTATTTGACCATTCTTTGTGATACCAATTTACAGATTGGGTCGTCTGAGGGGTGTGTTTGGTCCTGGTGTTGTCTTCATCATTCCATGGAGTGACAGAACTAACAGGGTTGACATGAGAACCAAAGCATTTTCCGTGCCACCCCAACAGGTATGTTTTCATCAATTAAATTTAGAAAACTTAATTTTTATTATTATGACGAAAAATTACAGAGAAATTGAAATCATTGATTTTTCTTTGAAAAGATACCCATCAAATGTTTCATGAAATAATCTGTATCAAATTGTGAATATAGCTTCATTTAAATAGTCTTAAATATAGCGCTAATGATACATCTCTTCATAATGTTTTAAAATAATGAAGTAATGATTTGCTTTATAAAAAACACAGTTAGCTACAAGTTAAGAAAGTTTCATAAAATTGAAAACCTAGTTATTAGGTAGCTATCAATAAATGTGCAGTTATTTCACCTTGACTACCAGCAACATTAGAGAGATTTGTTGAATATAAGAAAAGTTTGTTTCTCATACTCATTTTAGGGCTTGATCCTAAATTTAGACCTTGTTTTCATTGTATATTTGTATTTTGTATTCTTTTTTAGTTCAATAAAGATGTTTCAATATATCATCAGCATTGAATGAACTATATGGTTGTGATCTATCCACCAGCATTTGGATTGGATACTGTATTAAATTCATGAAGTAATAATTATTTAAGATGAAGTAGCTAATACTTCATAAATCAGAGTACGTAACATTTTCTAGTTACAAGCATGACTCCTGTATAATAGTGATAGGATAAAACTGTTCACTGACTGTTTTAGGTGATAACCTGTGACAATGGCATAGTTGAGGTTGGTTGCGAAGTGAAGTACCGTGTGAGTGATGTCCAGAGACTCACCACCTCTGTCACTACTCCTGAACATGGCCTTAGGAACTTCGGAAAGACTGTGCTACTCAATATTCTCACCAAGCAGAGTGTCAAGTGAGTTAAAATCTTCTGGCAGAACTCAATATTTCTTTGTGTTTGTCATTTTATTTGTCAACTCTGTGAAGTAGAATTCAGTATTGTAGATTATTTCTTACTGGTCTGAGAAATCGATTTAGATAATTAAATTTATGGAACATCATTATAATGATTATTTACAATTTAATAAATTATCTAAGGAGATTTGAAACATTATGTCGAAGCTTGAAAATGAAGCCGTAGCTAGCTATTCAATAATCATCAGAAATATTTTTATATATAGTTATAAGAATGTATCTTAGTGCTACATATGTATTTTTTTATAAGAGTGATCAATTTTTTTATCACTCTTAAATTGAAAATTGACCATAGAAAAAATAAGATAATGTTAGTATTTGTTCCACTAGTTTTTCTAATTACAGCAAGAGAAAACTTGTTCAATCCATGTATGTAATATTTGATGATTAATCATTCTCAAGTATTTTATTCCTTCTTTTTTTAACTGAAAAGATGTGATGGCTCTACAATTATAAAACAAATTTGTTATTGTAACTAAATCTGAAAGTAGTAGTCAGTTCAATCTTGATCACCAATTCTTTTAACTAACAGTAGATTTCGTTCAATTTTCAAAGTTACTATTTACCCATATTATTCCTCCTTTGAAATACAATCCAAACATTTTAAGAAAATGGTCTGTTATCCCAACTCTTACTGAATTCTATTAAAAGAATTTCAACATTTATTATTTTTCAGAGAGATGGAGAGAGACAAACACGCTCTGGCCTCAAACATTCAACGTGAACTGAACATGCGGGTACAGAACTGGGGCATAGAAATAGGACAGGTTGATATGTGAGTAAATGTTAATATAGGTACTGAACTGGGGCATAGAAATAGGACAGGTTGATATGCGAGTAAATGTTAATCATCCTCCTAATCTATTGTTTAAAATATTTTAAAAAGGATTACTGCTTATTGATTGATAGCGTATATCAAACGCGTATTGAAATAAGAAAATATGTTACGTGTTTTATAAAAGATTAAAACAACTGTTAGTAATGGAAAAAGGATGATATTCATAAATTTTTAGAGAGATATTAACTATTATTAACATTTTGTGGATAATACATGGAATAATATTTATAATACATTGACTGCGGTTGGTTGTAAGAGTGTGACACAGTGTCTGCACTTATTTCTCTTCTTAGTCTTGATGTCAGAATCACAGAAATAGAACTCTAATCAATTTAATTAGTTACCTCACTTAGACCTATAATAAGTTTCATTCCTTGATGTATAAAGGTGTTTCAAAGAAGATCATATAGGATACTCTCTGAATCTTCTATGGCCCCACCATAAATTTCATCTTGTATCAGAATATAGCATCATTTTTTTGAGGGAAACCAATGTAACTGTTACTAAAGATAGATAAGATTTGATAAATCTAGCAATTAGCTGCTAAATCCTGTTTTTCATAAATTTTCTTCCCTCCACAGGAGTCAAATAACTGTGTTGAAAGAACCTGAACCCAATGACCCCCTGAAGCCCCTCCTTGGAGCCCTTGGATCATTTGGAGGCGGTGGAAGTGGAGCTAGCAATGCTCCAGGTTCTACCACCATAGCACAATTGTGAGACATTCAGTTATTAGTTAGTTAGTACCAGTGAAATTTTCCATTAAAGAGCAAATAATCTTGTAATTTTATGTTACTAATTCTATTGAAATTAAATAACTATCTATTTAAAAAAAACATTTGATAATAATTCTGGCATGGTAAGTACGTGTCACAGCCGTGCTTACTAGTATAGTGATGGGTAGAATTTCAATATGATGACTGGTAAGTTAGTATCGGCACTAATAAAATAGTGTGTGTGATCTCACTGCGTCAATAGACACATAGATACATGTGCTTATTTAAAATGTAAAGTACCTAACTTTCTTTTTCTTTTCTGCTCAATAAAATATTTATGTACATAATTACAAATAGCTAACTTCCTTTATGTATTAATACGTAATACGTATAGCTATAATAGTTTATGAAATTTTAACAATTATCAATCATTGCACATGTGTTGTTACAGAGTTTATTACTGATGAATGTCCTTTGTGTTATAGTCCTACAGGAGGAGCCCTAGGGTCCATTGGAGCTAAGGACTTGGCCCCAGCAGCCTCCTTCCTCTCTGGTCTGCTGGGAGGAGCAACAAAACAAGCAGCTTCAAAAAGTGAGTTGTGAAATACACTTCTTTCAGTAGCAATTATTTTGTTCATGAAAAAGTATGAAATACTATCTACAAATTGACGAGAGTGAACTACACACTTAATTATAGCCCTTATAAGCTTCATGGCTTTTAGGCATTATATATGTTCATATCTCTTATTTATTTAAAAAGATGATAATATTTATTAAATAGCTCCACATGGAACCTATATTTTACTCCAAGATTTGAACTATTGTGTTTGTTAGGTACTTTATATCTCTGTTGTTTGCAACAGTACAAAACACTTATGGGCCGTACACACGTAGGGTTTATTTTAAGTCTTTCTTCCAGACTTTTTGCTAAGCTCCTACTACTTTTTCAACAATAATATAAAAAAAAAAAACGATATAATTATTATTTATTTCAGTTGGTATCCACCATGACACCTGCAGGTAGCATGGATACCAACTAAAATAAATATTAACTGTATCGTTTTTTCTTATATTCTCGTGTAAAAAGTAGGAGGAGCTTAGCAAAAAGTCTGGTGGAAAGACTTAAAAAATCATACGTGTGTACGGCCCTTTACCTGCTAAAAGTGATTAGCCGAAACCAAGTTTCCAGCACTAAAACTGATAGTTGATCATTCTCGTTCTTCTTGTCAATGTAGCTAACTTATTAATGGTGAATTTAATTTTCCTGAAATTCAGAACAGGTATTCTAAGTAATCTTGGTCATCCATCACAAATATTTAAAAATTAATTTATAAATATAATTGTTCTTTTTTCCCCATTTTTCACACAGTATGACTTGACTGCAAAAACTTCTAAATCTAAAAGAGAGTTCAATTATTTAAGAACATAAACGTTTTTTTACCTTCATCAATGAAAAATTAAAATTTGAACATAATTGATCTTATATTGAAATGGGTAGTAGTCATATTTTGTAATATAAAATTATAGCTAATAAGGAAAATAAATTATGTAAGAAACTATCAGTAGATGGCGCCTCCATCTACAACATTCAATATATGATTAACTCAAAGCATTGCCGTTTAGTAGCTAGCTACTGCTAGTTCCATGTTTGAAACCTTAATGGCAACCAAATTTCTTGCATTATTTGTGTAGTTTCTGGTGTGAAGTACACAATATTGTATTTATTTACTAAAGGGCTTTCTTTACCTAATCATTAAATTATCACTGCAGAAAACTATGTAAAACAAATATGAAGAAGAGGTAGACTAGGCTTACTTTTCCCAAGAATCTCCGGCATGCACGCTGTTGGGATGCGGCGGGAAATTTCCCGCTCAAATCGGAGAACACCTACCCTGTCCTCCGCAAGGAGGACCCAATTTCGTCGTTTTTTCGGCGCGTCGCCCCGTGAGTCTCCCGGTCACGTGGGTGAGGGCTCTGCTGCTTCTCTCCGGAGATGTGGAGAGCAATCCGGGACCTTCGTGGATGTGCGAGGTTTGCAAACACAAAATCACAAACAGACAACATTCAATACTGTGCAACTCACACACTCCACACTGGGTACACCTTAAAAAGTGTACAAACATAAAAGTTGCACAGTACACAAACACCTGGACATGTTCACTTCACAACAACACACACACCCCAGACCCCAACAACAACAACAACAGCTTACCCAACCAAAACCCCACCCCACAACCACCTCCAAATCCATCGCAACCAAATCCAATCACACCACAACAAAATCCAGCCCCTCCACCAAATACACCACCACAACCAAACACACCACCACCACAACGATCTCCAAACCCCAAGCACCTGAACATACTTCAAATAAATATTAATGGCATACTTAGAAAACACACAGAACTGGAACATACCATCACACAACATAATATTGATATCATCACAATACAAGAAACAAAGCTCGCCCCTCACCACAAAACCCCCAAAATCACAAACTACACACCCATCAGAACAGACAGAACACACAAACCAGGTGGTGGACTCCTCACATACATACATAACTCCATCACCTTCACACACCAGAAAACACCACCCCACTTAAACACACAGAAAACAGAATTACAAACAATCAAAATACACCTAACCAAATCCAAACACGTTCACATTGCTAACATATACATACCCCCACGCGACACAACAGACATAAACCATCTAACCGAAGACACTGACATAACAAACTGTTTCATCCACTTCACCACACTAACAAATGCAATAATTACAGGAGACATCAATGCACATTCAACACTCTGGCCCTCACACACAGAAGACCACAGAGGCGCACTCGTCTCCGACCTAATAGATAATTCTAATCACATCATTCTGAACACAAACACTCCCACAAGAGTCCCAAATAACCCAAACCAACAACAAACATCCCCCGACATCACATCAGCCTCTGACACAATACACAGACACATAACATGGAACACGATACACACACTCTCATCAGACCACCTTCCCATCAAAATCACATACAACACCAAAACAAAATACAAACTACAACAAAACAGACGTACATACACAAACTACCACAAAGCAGACTGGGAACAATTCACACAAGACATAGAAAACACCCTACAAGACACAGAAATACCTACAAATATACACACCGCAAACAAAATACTCATAAACGCCATACTACACTCAGACAAAAGAAACATCCCCAAAGGCAAAATACGCAACAACCTAAAACTACTACCAGAACACATTAGGGACAACATAGAACACAGAAACAACACACGCACACTAAATCCCACTGATCCCCAATTAACCGAACTAAATAAAAACATCGACACACAAATACAAAAACACAAAGAATCATTATGGAAGGAACACCTAGATGATCAGTGGGACCACAAAACCAACACACACACACTTTGGAAAACAATAGCTGGACTCAACAACAAAAAAACCCCACAAACACAAAACAACACCATCTCATTCCAAAACAAGATAGCCACAAACAACAAACAAAAAGCAGAATTCTTCAATAAACAATTTGCAAACATCATAAAAGACAAAACAAACCCAGAAAATAGGAAAATAGACAAACACACCAAGAAACTAACAATAACACTAATTGACATCACTCGTACACAAACAATAGACGCCATCAAACAATCCAAAAACAACAACTCCACAGGCCCAGACAATATCAACATCAAACGCCTAAAACATCTAGGCACACTGGCCATCACATACCTCACAAACATCTACAACATCGCACTCAACACAAACAACATACCACACACATGGAAACTAGCGAAAATAATCCCCATACCAAAACCCAACAAAGACACAAACTTAGGTACATCTTACAGACCCATTTCACTACTTTCACCCATAGCAAAAACACTAGAAAAAATACTCCTAAACACATACATCACACCAAACATCACTCATCACAGTCATCAACACGGCTTCAAAGCCAAACACTCCACCACCACAGCACTCCACATCATAAACAACACCATCACACAGGGCTTTAACATGAAACAACCTCCACAAAGAACCGTGTCGGTGGCCTTAGACATGTCTAAAGCTTTCGACACGGTCAACATACACAAACTCATTCACAAAATACATAACACAAACATCCCACCAACAGTCACTAAGTACATAGCAAATTACATTAAAGGACGCAACAGTTACATACAATTCAACAACACAAACTCCAAACATAGACACATGAAGACAGGAGTACCACAAGGAGGCGTCCTATCACCAACACTTTTCAACATATACACATCCGACATACCAACACCACCACCCACAGTACAACTCATCACATACGCAGACGATATCACTATACTCTCATCACACACAAATTTCCACACAGCACAAACACAAATACAACCCTACCTACACCAAATACACAACTGGACACAAGACAATCAACTTACACTGAACGCCACAAAAACAATGACCACACTGTTCACACCAGATCCAGCAGAATATAGCAAAACACTAACACTACAAATTCAAGACACAATACTCCCCACAACACGAAATCCCAAAATTCTAGGAGTCACTTTCGATCCAAAGCTCACATACTCACAACACATACAAAACACTACACAAAAAGCCAAACACACACTCAAAATTATTAAAGCACTTACATCTACACACTGGGGCAAATCCAAAGAAACACTACTACACACATACAAAACAATCACACGCCCTATATTAGAATACAGCAACACAGTTTGGTCCCCCATAACATCAAACACAAACATTAACAAACTACAGACAATACAAAACACTGCACTCAGGACCGCTACTGGCTGTACACAAGACACCAACATACAACATCTACACGACGAAACACAAACACTACCACTCACCGAACACCTCAAACTACATGCATCTCAATATAGACAAAAGACACTAGATCCAGAACACCCCCTCCACCACCTAACCCAACTACCCACAACCCAAAGACACAAGAAACAAACCATACATGACAACAATAACAACTACACAATAAACATAGACACCACCCCAGAAACGACAACCTCAGATACCATCAAACAAACCATGAAAACCATCCATACACAAATAGTAAGCACATATCTCACATCAAAAATCCAAAACAAAATACTACAAGACCAAGCACCTGAAATAAACACAAATGAAACCACACTACCCCGACACACACGCAGACAACTTGCACAACTCAGAACAAATAAATCCCCACTACTACACAGCTACCTACACAAAATATCACCTGACACACACACATCACCAAACTGTCCACTCTGCAAAACACACACACACAACACCATACACCTCTTTAACTGCCCCAATCTCCCAACCTCTCTCACTCCTTTGGAGCTCTGGACTGACCCTGTGGGGGTGGCGCCCCTGATCGCCGAGTGGGGGGTCCTCCTGGGATTGTAGGTGGGAGGAGAAATACCCCAAACACCACACCACATACAAAACCTCACACCTCCACCCTGGCCCTGGGCTTGGTTGCCCGCAGCATCGCTGGGGTGGGCGGTACCCCTCCCTACTGGCGGGGTGGCTCGGCGCGGGTTGGCGGGCCGTGGGAGCGGTGAGAACGGACCCCACTCCCTATGTCGGGAGTGGGGAAGGGTCGACATCATCATCACTAGGCTTACTTTATTTACCAAAGCGCTTTAGCCTCATTACCTTTGCAGATTGCCTAAGCTTATGTTTTAGGCAGCATTAATCTATGTGTAATCTTGTTATTCCAGTTTATTTATTAGATTTTGGGAGCAAACAGGTCATAGCTGGGTCAAGATCATTTGAAAACTCAAGGATTAGCTATAGGATGGTCAATGTCATTTATAAGCGACGGCGAAGGTATGCTCTCTACAATTGTGCGTCATCTAGTTTATTGAATAATAATAATAATAGGCTGAATTTCCTTCCTATCAGTCTATTAATTTGTTGACTAACTATAATGTCGTCCAAATTAAACAGAACAATCTCGCTAGCTCTCCTTCAGTTGTGAATTTCCTTATGGGTTTTCCTCACTGAGTAGAGTGAATTTTTAAGGTTTTTCTCTGTTTCTTCAGGCAGTGACTCCACCTCCATCAACATTCCTGGTCTGAGTGGCACTAGTGGTTCAGACTCTTCCTTCTCAGGCATGTCAGACCTCAAACCAAAGAAAGGTAAGGTAAAATACCAAAGGCAAACCTCACCAACAACTTACACAGCTGTTACTCTTTTTTGATATTGACTTCAGTTGGCATCTTTTTTATTGAATATATATTCATATTTTTGATAGTTTACAATTTTTTTGTATGGTTAATTTAGCTGTTGAGTTACTCTATGGTTGCATCCTTTTAGTTACCTATTTGTCATTTTAATTATGTACTTATTATCAGTTTGCAAATGAATAGTTGGTGTGAAGATAGTGTATGACTTTTTTTATTTGTCAAACCTTATTTTTCTAGTGATAGAACTTAGTTTATATTGGCCATTCACAGCAACACAAGCAGAAAACTACAGGATAAAGGGTGTGAATTGTAGCTAGGGCACCTTCACTTTGTTCTTAGGTACACTATATCAATTTACTGTCTAGAAAAAGCATTTTATTTACTATCACCTCTTCATTTTCCTCTACAATCCGTGAGTGCTTTTACCAATGATTGTCTTTTTAATCACATTCCTTGGTAAATGACTTCAATCAGTGAGTAGCCTTTCTACATCCATGAGCTGTCACTGAATATAGTGAGGGAATTAGGAACCACTTTCCTCTCTGACTGCTTCTTTGAGGCACCTTTTATTTATTTTCCTCTTTACATCATCGTCAGGAATTTCAATTCTACAGCAAATGCCAAACTAAATTGCTTAGGTTTGCTTTTTACTAAGCAAATAAATTGCTTAGGAAAAGTTGTAATTAGATTAGGCAGAGACATAGATGAGAAGCTGCCCATAATTTTGAAAAATACCTTCTTCAGTTAATGAGAAGCTCTCTGTTCTTCAAGAAGTGATCTAATTAAAAGTTATACTCTGTGTACTGACTCGTAGTGTTCTAGACTACCATCATTTTTTCAGTTTTAGCAATTGTCTTGTATCATACGTTATCACCGATTAGTTGTTTGTGAGGTATCTGGCGATGCTCATGCTGACTGTGTATCTTTAGGATATCCTGAAGAAGAGTTTGATTGTGACACTGCTCCTCTGCTGAGTTTCCAAAATACCTCAACAGTTGCAGGTAACTTAGTGACAAATATAACTTACACTTGTATGTGGAACACTGTAAATACTTGAAAACTAACACAGCTACATGTAAACAGTAGCTACACATCATCTGAAAACCATCACATCTACATGTAAACAGTACACATCTGAAAACTAATACAGTCCTACCCCGCTCTTATTAGCTACGTCTCAGACTTAATACAGTAAAGCTACGGTACACGGAAAACTGCCAGGCGAAAGCTGCCAGTCATTTACTGGCAATTTAATGACTTTAGTCAATAATAACATTTTAATTTATTAAATTGTTGTTCGCCCATCGTTAAGGAGTTAAGGGAAATTCATTTTTACTTAGTATACAAAACAAAAATGATAGTTAAATGTAGACAAAATTATTTGAGAACTATGTGCAATACATTATTATATAAATATTACAGAAATAAATCGAATACAATGTAGAACTTGAGAACTGAAACCTTTTTTTTAGAAGATACTAAGAGAAGAAACAGAATTGATTGTATTATGGGGACAGTGTAAATTTTCTTTGTTTACACAACGCATCTTTACATTATCAGTTCGTAACGAGTTTAGTATCTAATTATTTCTTTTTGCGTTAATATTTTGAGAATTGAACAAGCCTTCAAGCCTAATATTCGCTTGTACTCATTATAAATTAATTTCTATCGATGTTTGCGAAATATTTAGAGAAATTGCAACCCAACATCTATGATTATTAAACTGGTATTACATACATAATTCTCTGACAATTTCAATCGATCGAATTGGATTGCATATTAATTAATAATACTTTTTACATATAAATGAAAATTGTAAAGATGAAGGTGTTAACGACATGGAAAATGGAAATGTAAATATAATAAATATTGAACATGCATATAAGCAAGCTTATTTAACATTCACTTAATTCATAATATATAAGATATATATTATAAATTTTATAAATATATAAGATCCTGTGTAGATATCTACATACGTAACTTAACATGTTTTTAAAATATACGTTACTTAGCAAATAAGTTTAAAATGGTAATTATAATTTCTTTGTGCGCACTGAAGTTTTGTTTACAGTGAGTTTAATATAGTTAATACTGTAAAAATGATTGTCCCTTTAACGAACAGCTAACGCGTCTTTTTATAAATTTAAATATTCTTAGAATGTGTTTGTTTACAGCTAAATAATAATTCAGAAAAAACAAAAAAATACGTAAATGACCCCCCAGTAAGTAAGTGACTGGCAGTTTTCCGGACACCGTGTGGGACATGTTTCGCTTTTACTTTCCCTGGTATAGTAAATATTTATAGAGAACCTGTGCCAATTTGTTTGGTGGTTTTCAGTTGAGCTATTTTCACCGTAACTTATGCTGGTGAGTTGGAATGAAAATATTTGTATGGTAAGTAATATACATTATTTACAATAAAATTATTTTTAATCTATTCCACCTGCATAAGTTACGGCAAAAACAGCTTAACTGAAAACAAACAACAAAATTACCAAAGTTACTCTTAAATTTATTGTTATGCTAGGTGAAATAAAAGCGAGACATGTCCCACACTTATTCGAATGTCATAAGTGTGAGACTTAATAACAGTGGGTATGCCTTTAAAGCTAGCTACATGTAAATAGTAGCTACACTCTTCACATCTGAAAACTATTACAGCTTCATGTAAATAGCATTAGTACCAGTCACAAACTAACATCACAACCAAACAACCTAAATCTGAATTAGATTATCTAACCAGAAAAGTGACATGCACGAAATGTTAGTAATTTCATTAAAATTTGGCCAGTCTTACAAATGATTACAGGTTGTACAATATAGGGTAAATATGTCAAACTGTAGCTTGGTTCAATGGGCATGTAGGAGGGGTGTACGTAACTTATTCTTATAATCAACAACAAATGTAGATGTAATATGTTTTCCTATAGCTACTTTTTATGCATGTTGCCTGTTTTCTCAGTTCTATTCATTTCTCCTTTTTTCCATTTCCAACAATTAATTCTCTTACTATTTTAAATTATCTTTAATTTAGAATGCTATTTAGAAATGACCTCACTTTGTGCCTAAATGCTACGCTTCTTTTCTCTGATCTTCACCTCTGAACTTACTGTTATTAGTTAGATGAAAGACTTGAGGGGAAAGGAGAAATCTATCAGATAATTCACTCTAGCTCTAGAACTATATCAGCAAGGCGTGAGGTTAATGTTATTTCTTGAGAGTCTGTATTCACAATTATTTAATAGTGCAATGTATGTAAATTTCAGTGGCAAGGTTTTCTTCATTATATAATCTTGTTATTCTTTATTTGAAATTAGAAACTATATTTCTACTGAAGTTTAATCAACATAAATTATATACTAAATAGTAAATAATTAAATATATTAGTTACTTTACTTTGGTCAGAATGTATCCTTGCCTCTTTTATACTGAATACATTTTAATCATTTCTTGGAATGATATCACAAAATTGCTATGCAAGGTGCAATAGTAATTAAATCAGGTTCAGTCAAATAAATTGTAAATATTATTTCAACAGCAAATTAAATAGTTGGTGTCTGGTTTTATTATTCATATCATGAATAGTTTATTAACCAACCTAATATCTAATTTCGACTCACTCAGAAAAAGCAACAGATAAGTTGACAGGCCCGGTGACTCCTTTGGGGCAGTACCTACAGTCCCTCATCTCAGCTGCTGGGCCTAATGACCTCACCCACGGGGTGTACAGACTGGTGGTGGAGGGGACCCCTGATGGTACCTCTATCTTCACCATCTTCATTGGTGCTGGTGAGTGACTAGCTTTTTCTTCCTGATGTTGGATAAGAAATAGTTGCAACTACAGCTTTGATTATCTATTAAATATTCTCGCTGTGTACCATCAGATCATTGAAATTGTGTGAATTACTTATTAATATTTTAAATTATATTTAAATATCGAATTCTTTGAGAAGGCACTGAGATCAAGACACTTTAGTCTTTACTCAGTGTTAGGAAATTCACATTCTCCTTTCTTAGATCCTTGGAAGGCTCTCTTATGTGGTCTAATACTTGCTACTCATGTATTTGAGAGCTTACATTCTTAGAATAAGTTTCTAAATATTTTCATATCCACCCTCATCAATTTGATAGGAGTCATCCCTGGCTCATCTCTCTAACGGACATGCTAAATGGTTTTAGTCCTAACTGTGTCTCTGGGTGCTTTTTTTCGTCAGTCATTATTTTCCAACCTATATCCTCCAACTCTGAGGTGGGCAGCAGGAAAGCATATACAGACCCATATCTTAATATAGACTCTCCATGGATGATAATGAAACTGACTCTCTAAACTAAAGTCTAAACCCTCATGTTAGAGGAAACACTTCAACTTCCCCAACTTCACTTTCCCATTCGAAACTCAGTGAAAGTATCAAAACAGATACGAATTGCAAGCAGTATAATTAGAATATGCTGTCTTTATTGCAAGCATTTAAAGAAAAAGGCAACCAAGAATGCTAATAAAAAACTCTGTTACACAACGAATTCAACAAAAGAAATTCTACCAACAGGTTTTGACAGACAACACCCTACTTCATTTTATTCCTTACATCCAGTCACACTGGCACCATTAAAAATCTCGCCAATCTAAATGGTTTAAAAGTAAACAAAGAACTTTTAAGATCTCCAATTGGAATTCAACCAAGAAAAGTAGCTTAACCATAGAAGATGCTTTCGAAAACCAATGCCGATTAATTAAAGCTTAACTACAGTTATGTTTCAGAACATGCCTTGCTAAACCAAGTTAAAGGTACTTTATATTATAGAGTAGTAATTATTCTAGCATAATTATCTTCATATAAGGTAACACGTGTCTATAGAATATCCCACAGTGTTCTTCTATTAAACATCCAGAGTGTCTCAGTCTCATTTCTTTTTCAGCTGGCATCCGCCAGGTAGTGGAGTGTGACCTGACTAACATCACTCCCGATGTGAGCATCACTCTAGAGCAGAGTGACCTGCATGCTATTTTCTCTGGCTCCCTGCCTCCCCTTCAAGCCTACCTCTCCGGTCGACTGGTTGTGCAGGGCAGTGTGCAGATGCTGATGGGTCTGCAGGCCTTGCAAGAGGTACACCAGAACCTCTCTCAGAACAGCAAAGACGGCTCTTTCATCGTATAGGATAGATTGGCTAGCGGACACTCTTCTAAAGCTAAGCAATGCTAAGGGGTCATCCTCTCTGCTTTAATGTGAGCCACTCTCTGTAGAGGTGGTGACCAAAGACTTTGGGTGTTACCTCTGCGAGTGTCGTTCAAGTGTTCGTTAGCTGTTTCACTCTTCCTAATCACCTCTCCTCAATCTCGAGGTGACTGATTACTGGCTTGCGATTCTCATATACACGCACTAGATACTTACCCGTCAGGTTTTATGCGAGCTTTCGTTACTACTTATTTTATATTATTTATTGATTAGTAGATGTAAAATTAGGTATAAGAAATTATCAAAATGGCTATTTTCTTGTTACCTGTACCAAATTTTTTATGTTTATTTAATAGTTTTCTACTTTTAAACTAAGTGGCAATCGTAGAGTAGCATGTAGAATTTACTTCCCAATCCAAAGAAAAGTGTATATTTTTCATTTCGAACCATTGTTATTCAATCAATTTAATTCACTTCAACACGCGAAGCATCTCTTTATTATATACACAAAATATAAATAAATAGTTAGATCAATATAGCTATAGCTACCTACCAATAGCTAAATAATTAAGGAATAAAATGTAGCTAGCCCAAAAAAATTCATACGATTGTACAATCAACCAATTTCCTTAGTTTTTCCATATTTTATCAACTCATGTTGCCTACATTCTAAAAAAGTAAAGTAGCTAGATCACCTATTCGAACGTTTCCTATCCAGGGTAGATAGCTTCATGCCACTTTTTCACCACTAAATATTACTAATATTAAACACGCTGCGTGAAATTAGTACAGTGTAGGTAGAACTGTGAAGGGATGTGAGGTGGAAAACATTTTACTGGAGCCTCCAATTATCAATAAGAATTCATTCTTTCTGTTAAGATATTTAAAAGCGCTGAAAGACCCAATAAGGATATACTCTCCATTTCTCACTTACACTTCGTAAGCGTACATTTCCAATAGGAACCTATGTGTGGAATTATGATGACTTTATGGAGTTTAACCTAGAGTTAGACTAGTGGATCTTAGTTAGAAGGTAACTGTCGTTAGTTTTCCATTTCTTAGTTCATTCTAACGTTCCTAATGCAATGTAGTTGAACTTCCTAACTCTGCCTATATATTGTAAATAAATAATTAAAGCCTGTAAATCCTTAGTGATGTAACTGCTAATGAATTAAATGAAAGTAGGTCTTTTGCTTCACCTTTTAATCATGGTAATGTTATTATTCATATAGATCACTAATGATTTCAGGTTTTTAATTGCAGTTGGAGTTTGCGTTTTAATTCTTATGTGAATTTTATTTAATTGTTTTGAATATTTATCGATGTGATTTCCATCGATGAAGTATTATTTACTAATCTAGTCAGGTATGTGACATCTAGTGGCTATGGTAGATATTACAGTAACTAGGTAATGTGCTCTGGTTGCATGTACTATAACACATTAATAGAATTATCATGTTTACTAACATTCTACTTTGATCTTCCATGCATGATATTATTTCAATTGAATTCTTAACTATGTATTGTCTTCTAAATGTAATTTAAAATCTTACTTATGAGCAGAAGAGTTAAATTTGTTCTTAAATATTGAACATTAATAATCATTAATAAAATGCTATAACGATTTTAGAAAAGTTATACTCCATATCCTGATATTTTTCTCTGATTGCCTTCATAATTCTAATATCTGCATAAAAATTGTAACTAAGATTTTCTCACAATATGAAATGTTCTTGTTGTTAGATGTTGATTTTTATTATTACAAAATATATTGCATTTATTTTATTTCCTGTATGTTTATTTTAGATGTTTAGCTCTATTCATTCTACAACCATAGCATGACGGTAGACTCAATGAAACTATGTCACAAAAAGCGTCTTTCCTCTATTCTGTAAGGTGTTATTTTAGAGTTACTTAATTTGCTGTTTCTATGTACTATTATTTAATTTGTTGTTATCTAATTGCTATTATTTTTAAAAAGTTGAAACATTCTTTTCTGGTCTACATTTACTTACCATGGGTTGCATTAATTCTAAATCATCATAAACATATTTAACGCTATATTCACCAAATCTTAAAAACTGTTCTAAATCTACCCATAATTATTATAGCTCGGCAGATCAATATTTGATTTCTTATGAAAACGAATTTTCAGTCGAAAGATAATATTTAAATTATCATTTATTGTATTTCTATTTTCCTTATACAAACTCCCAAAATACAAAAGAAATATTCCAATTATAAATAGTAATAAAGACTCATTTAAATTTGAGTTCTAGTACTGTTGTTTACCATGACCAGTTGACCACAATCTTTTATACCTACCTACTATCTAGTCGTAAACTAACTCTGTAGTAACTTAGTAAAATATTATTCCTATTTAGAATAAGAATTTAATTCTTACTGTCTATACATGTTGTACACTGACCAAACTCTTGAGTTGTCTGAAAGAGATAGGGAGTCTCGTCCCTTGGAGCATGAACTGCTATTTTAATATTTATCATTTTGGAGGATAACGCTAGGGTTATGCTCTTCAACTACGAGGTCTCAGATTTTTGTATTAGGCTTCATTTACTATCACCTCTTCATTTTCCTCTTCCATCCGTGAGTACAGCCACCAGTGCTTGTGTCCCTTTTCGTCACATTCCTTGGTAAGTGACTGCATTCACGGAGTAGCTTTTCTAGAAACAATGTATACTCTCTGTTCAATCTAGTCACTGACATCAAAATGTAACTGATTGTACACCCATTCTGTGGAATGAGATTTTATTTTAGGTAATGGACGTGCTTCACGTGGTTTATATTCATACCACCACGTACTCAGGAGTTATAGATATTTATCACTAAGGCTTTACGAGACACTTAAGAACACGCTCATCTGCTTGCCAAAGATCAACACCATTTTGCTTCTAAAAACTTCTTATAAGATATTCTTCATATAGAATTTTCAAGTGATTAATTATACTGCTATTTAATCTGTATTTGAATACATTTAAAAATAGAAACATCCTAACTGTTAATTAATAAAATAGAGTACACATGGCCGCTGTCCTATATTAAGTTATAAATGAATTTTCTATTAATTCTCTGAACATCGCAATAAGTTAATTATTGTTAGCTATAAAATGTTTTTAATATTCTTTACGAACTGTTTGAAACCATTAAACCAATAATTACAAGATGATAAATAAATCTGCTTGTGCTGTTAAGAACATATTGACGAGTTTTATTGACTCCTTCCTATTAGTAATTTCAACCCTTGTTGTTATTTATTTTCAGCTAAAATGATATCGGTTGAGGATTTCTATGTTTATTTTTGTTCAATTGTTTTTTAACATTTTAGCAGCTTTCATTTATTTCAAAAATTTCAATCTGGTTTTCATATTATAAACCTAAATTTATTTTAGTATACTTATAAGTATTTTCATTTAGGCCTATCGTTAATGTCAATTCTTTTAAAAAATATAAGAAAATGATGGAGCTTTTGAGTCAATTAATGGAGTAATTATATATTTAACTGTATAGAGAAAGGTATCTCGGTACAGTGAAACCTCCAAATTATGAAGTATTTGTTTCTTCATAACTCAGGGACACTGATAGTTTTCTATGATTAAAATCTTTGAGAAAACTATGCTATTAGATGGATAACTAGAACGAAGTTTATCATCACCAGGGCTGGAACAATAGGAAGTTATCATAAAAGCATATGCATCATATTTTGGTTAGAGCATATGAATTAATAATAAGTTAATAACTCATATGCCCTAACAATAAGGCATATGCTCTAACCGTCTAACGGTTAGGTATATCATATATGCACTTTCATCACAGTACGTATATGTTAATTGTGGTATACTGGCAGATGCATATGTAGAGTTTTACTATATATGATTCCATCATTTATAGGATGGAGAATTATATTGAACAGGTAAAAATTACCAAGTACTATTCTGTTAATTTGGAAAGTGTTAACAGATTCATAAAATCATTGGATGGAAAGAAGGCACGAAGCATATATGAGTCCCAAAAACTTTTATAAAATTTTGAACTCTTTTTATCTCTTGGCTTCATTTCCACTAGCTCTTCTAAAATTCCAACAACAATTGTGAAGTTCGAGAAAAGAGGTTTGCCTTTTCAATCAACCTGATTGAAAATATTGGCGCAATCAACTAAAGAACCTGTATGACAATTAAGGGTTATTTCGAGAAGTATACAGAAAAAACTCTTACAATGGATAGTACATGTACTGGGAAAAGTGTCCGCTATGCCTATCAATGGACGCTATGCGCGAATGAGAATTTACTTCAGTTGGGTATTTAAATTTTAACAGCATTTCAAAGAAACGCTAATGAAGGTTAGCGTCATAGAGTTATGATAAACTACACTAGAGGGAGGTATTGTTGCAGCGATTGCGGGATGTTGAAAACCTTATTTTGTTTCAGTTACTCCATTGAAATTGCCAGTTAAGTAACTGCAAGACGCGATATAATTTTGGCCACTGGCTCACCACTTGGTTAGCGTTTATATAACTCACTTATATAAATGCCCGAAATAATTATGTAGGTATAACCATAGTAAATAAATATATCTATTTACTATTGGTATAACTGACGCTTAAAGTACTATAGAATATGACAAAAAAGGATATTTTTTTAACTTCACTTACATAGATATCTATATGCACCGACATGCAAACTAATATACATAGCATAATTAATAAGCGTCAATTACTTAAACTGAACAAAATATAAAATTTATTTCTTTTCTTGATTCTTATTTTTTTCGTTTGAATGAATAAATAAAGTATATGTTAAAATATTATATAATACAGAATAGTTACACTTTTTCAATTTTCTATTGATATTTTCTAATCAAAGAAAATGAAGGGGAAAAGGGCAACAAAATCAAAATAATAAAAATCTTAAAAACAATACATTGAGTGTTGATTGTAAACTGTAATACTCTGAATACAACCAATGTTTGACTAGATACTTTGTAGACGAATAAAATATTTGTTAAAGAGGTCGTTGTAGTGAGCTGTATATCTGGTAGAACGGACAATTTTTCACCTTAAGATGGTCCACTGTACGAGCTTTAACTGAACAACATATTTGTTAAAAAATACCGGTTTTCAACATTGAAAAAAATTAACTTGTTTATGGAAGGAGCCATCAAGACTTGTGATGACGATTTTATAAAGCAACTGACATCTGCAGAACTGGCCTCCTTCAAGCAGGAGGAACAGCTAGTTGTGATGTAGAGAGCTTTTTCGCAGTACAATAGTGTATTAGCTGCCAATATGAGAAACTTCTACTTTGAAAATTTGGAGCATCTTTCGATTATTAAATGTAACTCAAGTTTATAAATTAATTCTATTTCATATACTTATAAGCTTTATTTAAGTGTTTATTTCTTGTTCTGAAAGTTTGTGTTGCTGCTCAAAAATAAAATTGCTTTCATTTTGTGAATAATTTCATTACGCTACGGATAGATATATGTAGAATAAGCTAGTCTGCAGAGACTATAATAGGCGGGATTTTTTTCCATTTAAGTTAACTGTAAAACAGTCAATGAACAGTATTTCAAATAAAATCGACATCTTCAAAATAATGCATTTTATGATATCAGTATCACCAACTAATCTAACTTATATTTTAAACTGCATAATATTCACGTTTGAACATTTTTTTTTTTTGAGCATTCAGTCATATTTTACGAGCAGATGGTCATATTTTTTTAGGGCATATATGTCATAAGGGAGAACCGGGAGCATTCGGACAGAGGGATGGTTCGGACAACTCGTTTAAACATGTATATAATTGTCAGAACTACAGCTTATTGTAACTGAATGTGTGCGACGTGTTAACCGTCAGCTATTTGAAAGATCCAATGCGAAGATGTAGTATTTCGCCCCCGAGGGGTAATTTACTGTTTTCTTCAATATTGATGAAATTTTTCGTGATTCAATTAGATCGTGTGTGAACTATAATATGAATACGAAACTGATTCTCAATCTCAAAGATATGAATTATATCAATATTTTATGTTATGTTTGGTGTGTTAAGAAAAATAATACAAATGAAATAAAAAAAATTATGATGTATTTAATTTTGAAGTGTCATTTGGGATGAATCGGACACTTCTGTTTAGGTTGGTTCGGACGGTGTCCGAACCTTCCCTCTGTGTCCGATTCAGTCCACCATTACAATTTATTGAAGTAATTCTTATTAAAAAGGACATTCTGAACTTGAAGTTAATTATTTCAATTGACATACCTAGCATTCGTTTGAAAGATTAGTTGCAACTTTTAATATTAGTGTCTTTATTTGACAGTTTGACGATCGTATTCATGCCTTTTCATTATAAAAGGAAAACTGATAGAGGCCGTAATAAAATAGGTATTCAAAAAACATTTGATGAATTTCAAAAAGGTTTATCTGTCAGAAAAGCTGCTGAAATTGGAGGTGTAGCAAGATCTACACTTATGGACTATACTTTAAACATTCGATGAAATATTTAAGATGTAATTTACTAATTTTGATGAATTCCGAGAAAAAGGAAATAGTTATACCCAAAGTAAAAAAGAATAGTTATACAATTTGCTTTGATATATAGCTATTAAATATAAGAATAATTTCAAAGTGATTACTCATGCATGGGCTATCTATATTTTGTTGGAGAAAATGTTCAATCATTACAATAATATTATTATTATATAAAATTTCAAATACGATGAATTATTACTGTGAATAACAAGTCATTATGGTTTATTTCAATTAAATTAGAAGATCCGAATTCAATCCTATTGTTTAATTACTCAAATTTCCAATATTTTAAACCATTTTTATGGTGTCCGAATCATCCTCACAGCTTGTCCGAAGTCTCCCTCTAAGAAGGAGCATTTGGACATTTGAATCTCTCTTACATTTTGTCTTATAACTTTCGAATGAAGGTTTAAACTGTAAAACAGTCTTAATACAAATTGAAGTAACATGATTTATCTACATACAGAAATCTTTAAATAGTAATATTTGAATTAGTTTACGAATTATTCAGTTTTTACAAAAACTGTCCGAATGCTCTCGGTTCTCCCCTATTCGGTGACGGTAGGTCATATTACTTGCCCCAGCCCTGATCAACACGTATAGGTAAGGGCTCCTTGTATCGCCACTCTCAAATTATCGTCATGTTTCAGTTATTTGTGTCTGTAACAAGACTTAGAAACATTTTCATGGTTTAGGTTTTTACAGTTCGATGTTTCCAATCATTTTTAATATTGTTACAAAAATGCAAGTAAATTTAGTTAAAATTACAATCAGAGTGTCAGTTTAACTGATGAGATGTATGACGATACGGTACATTCAGGACAAACCTACCGAAATTGATTAGGTATAGAGAATTTGTTATGCGTGATTTTACGCTTCAAATATTTTTTTTTCAAAATAAGGTTCATTCAATTTTGCTTGTTTTTAATTGCATTTCTTAAATATAAAATCAGAAATTAATTCGGTCATCAATATGTAAAATAAATGGATGTGTCGATATTTGGGTATCAATAAAGAGGGTTTTCCATTTATCGTTATGGGGTGACGATAAATGGTATTTTGTTCAATTTCGAAATAGTGGTCCCATAACAGTTTAATGGTTAGTAAATATATTTATTCTCAATATTTATTCAATTTTACATACTTAGATATCTTTTACCCATTTATCGACCTACTGGAACTCATTTATAGGGTGTTAAGCAGGGGGAGGGGAAGTAATTAGAGGGGGGGGGGGCGGACCGATGCATATATAATAGAATCAGAATATTTGATTATACTATTCAATATACCTTGTTCATCTGAATAATGATTAGTAAAAAAATAAAATTTGATTTAAATAGAAAAAGTATCACCTAATTTGATAAAACGTAGAAAATTTTCATAAGTTTTAGACGTACAATGTTGTTGTATTGCCGTACACGTTATCCAAAGAATGTTTGCACATCTGCGTGTGATATTCATAATTAATATATAGCTGGTATTTATCTTAAAATCATTTAATAGGTAGATTAGTGTTTACATTTCTCTGAGATTCGGTTAATTATTATTTACACAGTTTACGATGATATATATTTTGTGAACTTCATTTATTTGGAAAAACAAACGACGTGATCTATCAAAATTTCGATACTACTTTGATTTTCTGAAACTTTTTCCTCTAAAAATAAATTGATAATTTAATGAGAAGGAAATGAAAAATATTGTCGCTTTAATTAATTAATTACTTACGTAGGGGTTTTTACGTCTGCTGCAGAATCGAAGGCCAATTCACTGACTTCAAAATGTAATTTTATTAAGATGAGATTCATGAACAAAGTCAAATACCTCCTGTCGGTGTCTAGCTAATGGATGCAGGAAAGCTACTTCGTGAATGTAGTCACTTACAAAAATGTGACGAAGAAGTACTTAGATCTTTATGTTAGGTAGATTCGTAGGCTTCATTTACTATCACCTCTTCTTCTATCCGTGAGTGCAGCGAACGGTGTTTGGAGTTTTTCAGATATAATATTTGATTCAATGTAGATTAATTTATACTAAACGGATTGAATAATACTTTATATAATTTAAAAGATTTGAATTTCATCTTTTAGTTGGTTCTGTCGTATATGCATTAGTAGAGAGGAGAGTTACACAATAATAATAGTTTTGAAGGAAACCTCTTAAGTGGCCGATAAATGGGGACTTCCCCCTATATCGTTTTATATAATTTAAACACTGAAAATACTTCATAACTCAGGTCCTTCATTACTCGAGTGCTTCATAATTAATGCAGAACTTCATAACTCGGAAGTTTCACTGTACCCAGTTTATTTTTCCGAAAATTGAACGATAAATAGGTAAATTTCATTCTTTGTCAATACAACTATATTTATAAGTTAAATGTTCGTGATTGGAAATTTAATTGGAAAAATTGGCACAGAATATTAAATTATCTTTTATGATATCAATTTTCGGTTCATCTCTAGCTTAAATGGGATATTATCAATGAGGTCAATTTTATCCATGATTATATTCCTATTAATTAACAGTGATTTTAAATGTAACAAAAAATAATGCTTATCAAAACAGAATTTCAGCCAACATATCATATTGGCCTACCTATATAGTAAATGTTTATTAGGTGGGATGTTAGTTAGACAATTATATATAACTTCATACATCAATATAACAATATTGATTTACTTTAAAGGCCCCCTCCAAGCAAATATTTTTATTGCTTTATTTAATGAGGCTAATGTTTCTTATCATTTTGCTGCAAACTGCACCGAATTTGGTAGCATATTTTTAATTTTGTATGCTTTTAAAGATTTTTATTTTCAAAACTCTACAAAACCTATTTTACTTCCGACTTACTAATTTAAGAAATTTCAATCCTAAAGAGAAAGAATGTACACCATTTGTTTTGATTGTCAACTAGGTATTAGGTTTAATAAATCCATTTAATATTAGTTTAAAGGTATAACATTAAATGAACTTATAATAGAAACGTTTACATACTTTAGGAAACAATTAATATCTAAAATAAAAGCCGAAAACTAATGGTTTGTCTATAAAATTCAAATTTGTAATCAAAACAAAGAGTGTACAATCTTCTTCTTGAGCATCAGATTAGTGATTTGTTCAATTGTTGCTCACAGAGTATTAAAAAAATTTAAAAACAAATTATAAAATATATACTGAACCGAATTGTATGCGGTTTGCAGAATAATGATCCTAGACCTTAGTTCTATAATATTATGTTATAAACTCATTTTTTTCCCGGAGCCTGGACAGGACCTTTAAATTCAGGTAGGTATTTGACTATTTATACCAACATCTTGCACAAACCTCCTCTACAAACAACGGTCTGTCGATTCGATGGAACAATCCATCGATTCGATATCTCAGCAATCGAAAAGAAATCGAATCGATATATGTAGGTAGGTTGTTTATAGGGTCACTAATTATTACTTTACAACGCAGTGAAACTTTTCAGTGTATGTATTACTTTGTCTGACGATTAAGAAAAAGATCGGTTACTTTTAAATAGCAGGCACTGTTTGGCGGAAAATTATTTATAGATTATTTAATAATTAATAGTACAGAATTTAATTTTTATAGTGAATGCCTGCAAATGTACAAGAATAGTGAGAAAATCACATTCCACTTCGCTATATTTAAAAAAATGATATCGTTACCTCTCATCTGAATCTCGTACTGTGGGAAGGGGATACCTACCGGATATCTGCCCGATTGAGGTGACTTAAGGCTTTGCCAAATTGGCAAATACCAGGTGTAGTGTGACTGATAGTAGGCTACTACTAACACATGTCACAGCTCAAATACTAGTTAAATATCCTACCTTAAATGCATTGTAAACATTTTACCATGAGAATAATGAGAACTAGGGAGTAAGCCCGTATGGCCTAGGCCCTAGCCCCTGCCCCCTAGGGTCACGGTCAGTCATAAGTATCTAAAAGCTGAGCGGCGCACCACATTACGTGATTACGGCGCACTACAATACGGCGCACCACTGTACTTTCTATTCATGACCTCAATGTGAAAAACTGTTATGTAGTGTGTTGTATCCGCTAGTTTGTTGTTCTGCACACTTCATGATTGTCTAATGACCTGGCAGGGGGGTTCGGGGGGCGGCACGCCCCCCGTCCCCGATACATCTACCTAACGGCTACCTAACTGATAAGTTTTTATTTACACCTCAGACTGAAAGTTTACAATAGTTACCCCATAAAATTACAAATACAGTTTTCTATGATGAATTTTATTTTCTATTACAAATTAAACATCTCAATCGAATAATTAAACTGTGTAGTATAAACATTGGATTCAGGTACCGTCAGGCGTCAGACATGAATTTGATACGACAATTAGAATTAGGTAAGTACCTATCAAATTAACTCCATTTATCATTAATCTGTATTCAAATTACCTATCTAATAGAATGTACAGTGGTGCGCCGTACTGGTGTGCGCCGCTCAGCTTTTAGATACGTATCCGGTCAGTCGGTCACATAGGTACCAGGTACCTAAATTGCGGCTCTTTAATTTTTAATTACGTCCCTCTCAAGTGAGTCAACATTTTGAACCGAAATTTAATTACATTGAAATGTTGCATATAGCATAATAGCTACCAAAAGAATTAAGAAGCGCAGTGCCAGTCTGTATTTCGTGGTAAATTCCACCGACATGTCGGTGGAATTTTTTCCCTTTGAAAATAATATTCTGGCAAAGTCAGTGGATATTTAGCTATTTATTCCTATGTTACCATTAATTTTCGGTGGGAAAATGGGTAAAATGTTGGTGGATCAGCCAAATAACTGGAAATTTATGGTCGATATTTTCAGCTTTTTCAAAAAGTCAGTGGAATTTTGTGCACCAAATACAGACTGGGCGCAGTGCCAGACTGTATTTCGTGGTAAATTTCACCGACTTGTCGGTGGAATTTCCTTCCTTGGAAAATATTAATCTAGCAAAGCCAGTGAATTTTTAGCTATTTATTCCTATGTTACCATTAATTTTCGGTGGAAAAATGGGTAAAATGTTGGTGGATCAGCTAAATTGGCAAAAAGCTGAAAAAATCCACCATCAATTTCCAGCCCAGTCTGTATTTAGTGGTAAATTCCACCGACTTGTCGGTGGAATTTTGAGGTTGATGGGCCTAATATTCCAACAAAGTCGGTGGAATATTTGTTTCAAGATAACTGCTAAGACCTTTTGTCGGTGGGAAATCTGAGAACAATCGTATCTAGTATGGCGGTGGTGGCAACATGATAACATCATACATCCTCCCTCAATGGATGCCAGAGCATTACTGTTTGTCTGAGAGTCGAAACTGTGTGAACAACTATACATATGTACTTATACTAAAACTCAAAGTAATCCACCCCACCCTCCCCTCAACATTGTACTCCCCGTAAAATTACTAAACTTTTGATAAATACATAGGTAGTACCCACATCTAATATTATGGTGGCCTATATCAAGACAATGGTGGCCTTTTAGATTAGAGTGAGCAGTATAAGATACTTTCTGTAATATAGTACCTACTAGATACTACCTATATATATTATACCTATAGGTATAATTTGCCACAAATTTTAAATTCTTTTTCTTCTTATCTTAAGAATCAGTAGAAAATCAGACAGACAGGTACCATAATATTTCGAGCTAACTAAAACATGAATAATTTTGCAAGCTTGTTTTTTGTTTTCCTTAATATTTTTCTGATAAGAGTTTCTACAGTTTTCTTAAAAAAAAAATTTGATGCCAAATGATATCAGTTACCTAGGTACTATCTTACATTAAATAAATAAAATAATACGATGGAAACTGTAGTACCTCTTAATTAGATGGCTGTACAATAT
>CANNZV010004839.1:0-34567 GCA_947561585.1 Caprella mutica
ATCACGTCAAGAGATAATACATTACCTCAATATTTAAGTCAAGAGACAATACATTACCTCAATAATCACGTCAAGAGACAATACATTACCTCAATAATCGCGTCAAGAGACAATACATTACCTCAATAATCACGTCAAGAGACAATACATTACCTCAATATTTACGTCAAGAGACAATACATTACCTCAATATTCACGTCTAGAGACAATAAAGTACCTCAATATTTACGTCAAGAGACAATACATTACCTCAATAATCACGTCAAGAGACAATACATTACCTCAATAATTACGTCAAGAGACAATACATTACCTCAATATTCACGTCTAGAGACAATAAAGTACCTCAATATTTACGTCAAGAGACAATACATTACCTCAATAATCACGTCAAGAGACAATACATTACCTCAATAATTACGTCAAGAGACAATACATTACCTCAATAATTACGTCAAGAGACAATACATTACCTCAATAATCACGTCAAGAGACTATACATTACCTCAATAATTACGTCAAGAGACAATACATTACCTCAATAATCACGTCAAGAGACAATACATTACCTCAATATTTACGTCAAGAGACAATACATTACCTCAATAATCACGTCAAGAGACAATACATTACCTCAATAATCACGTCAAGAGACAATACATTACCTCAATAATCACGTCAAGAGACAATACATTACCTCAATAATCACGTCAAGAGACAATTCATTACCTCAATAATCACGTCAAGAAATAATACATTACCTCAATAATCACGTCAACAGACAATACATTACCTCAATAATTACTTCACAAGAGACAATACATTACCTCAATAATCACGTCAAGAAATAATACATTACCTCAATAATCACGTCAACAGACAATACATTACCTCAATAAATACTTCAAGAGACAATACACTACCTCAATAATCACGTCAAGAAATAATACATTACCTCAATAATCACGTCAACAGACAATACATTACCTCAATAATCACGTCAACAGACAATACATTACCTCAATAATCACGTCAAGAGACAATACATTACCTCAATAATCACGTCAAGAGACAATACATTACCTCAATAATCACGTCAAGAGACAATACATTACCTCAATAATCACGTCAAGAGACAATACATTACCTCAATAATCACGTCAAGAGACAATACATTACCTCAATAATTACTTCAAGAGACAATACATTACCTCAATAATCACGTCAAGAAATAATACATTACCTCAATAATCACGTCAAGAGACAATACATTACCTCAATACTTACGTCAAGAGACAATTGACGCAGTTTTTTCTATCTTAACTCCTGAGGGAAGTTCTTCATTGTTTGCCGCTCCAATAAATATGGAGAGGAGCTGTGAAGTGTATTTTCTCTACCGTATTTTGTTGCTACTTTCTAATAGATGTGTGGCTTGGATAAATAAACAAAAAATAGAGATAGGAGTTATGAATATTGCTAATGGTCATTATTTTAGCATTGGAAATTGACAAATATTCACAATTGTAAATTATATTGCACATTTCACTAATCAAAAGTAACTAAAAATTTCATATGATTGTTTTTTCTTAACGTATGAAATATATAACTTGTATATTATTCAATCCAGTTGAGAAGTTTTCAGTTCAAATATATTAAAAAATCTCAGCAGGATATGGTTAAATTCTAAACAATAATCAAGGGAATTAGTTCCATTCTCATCTGTCGAGATCCGAAGTATTGATCGAAAGCAATCGATCGAACAGAAAACCGATCGAACGGAAAATTGATCGAACGGAAAACCAATCGAACGGAAAATTGATCGAACGGAAAATTAATCGAATGAAAAATTGGTCGAACGGAAAACCGATCGAACGGAAAATTGATCGAACGGAAAACCCATCGAACGGAAAATTGATCGAATGAAAAATTGATCGAACAACAAAAGATCAAATGGAGTAATGACCGAATCAAAAGTATTCGTAAATGAAAAAAATAACGATATACTGTTATTGACGATGATACCAGAGAAACTTACCTACTTGCGTTATATTACTATTAGTAGATCTTGTTACCATAATTGATATATAGCAAAAACATTTCTAAACTCAACTATTTTGCTTTAATTAATTAACAGAGAAAAAAAAAACATTTGAAATATGTTATAGTTTAGAGAACTCCTATAGTTTTCTTAGTTCTAGATTCTAGATAATTCTAGATAATTTGTGAAATAAAAGTTAAATAAGTATTTATCTAATGTAAATAATAAATAATTAACTAATTTATTTAATTAACCAAAAGCTATAAAATCACTTATGCCAAAAGGAAATTTAATACAAGAGACTGGAAGAAACAGTTAGAAAGGAAAAAGGCTCCATGAACAAAGTCACCTACCACCGTCAGTGACAAAACTTTTGGATGCAGAAAAGTTACTCCGTGAATGCAGTTACTTACCAAGGAATGGGACGGATGGAAAGAGACACAATCACCGGTGGCTGCACTCACGGATGAAATAGGAAAATGAAGAGGTACAGTAAATGAAACCTACGAGCCAACCTAACACAAAAATATTAAGATCTCGCTAAAAAGTAATTTTCATTTAAAATCCTTGTTATTAAAAATTTCAGCTACTAGTGATGAATGTTAGAGAAAATATATTCAAATAGGCAAAAGCAACGTTTATGACTAGGGTTGTGACAATATGCATTTCCAAATATGCAGTATATGCACTGGAAAATGTACTGCATATGCAACAGGTTTTATGCTTTTTGAGAAAACGCATTTGTTTTGCAGATAAGACATATACACTTAAAGATAATGCATATAAGAAAAGGCATATGCATTTGAAGGGAAGGAAATATGTGCACTTCCAGCTGTTTATATCTGGTAGAAGGTTGAACTGAGACCCTAATTTATTTGATATACAGGGTGTCAGTCACTTTCATTGCCAAACTTTAACATAAGGTTGTGATTGTTGAAATAAACACTTTATATTCTATGAAGGTATGGTCTAAAATGCTTAGTTAAAGAGTTGGACTTGGAAATGGTTAAAAATATAGAATTAGGCCTAGCGTGGCAAGGAAAGGAAATGCATGAAAGTAACAGGGGTGCACCAAAATCTGATATTACGCCACTAGATTTCTACTTATGGGGACATTTGAAAAGTTTGGTGTTGATGGAAAAGATTCAAACTCAACGGGAAATCCATATTATTATGAGGTTATTTAAACTCAACGTTGAAGGTTTTATCAGGTTTCAAGCTTTCGAATAGAAAGATTTCTATTCATCATCAGGAGAAGGGTGGAAAACTTCGACCTGACAATGAATTTTATGACCAATAGTTGTATGTTGGATACGTCTTTCTATTTCAGCTATCTATCTTCTTGTTTATTATTATTAATTAATCTATTAAAAATTGAAATATGAAACCAAAATTTGATACTACCTATAGTTACTGTTGACAACATTCATTCTCTAGAAAAATTATACTTTCTTTATATTTGTAACAAGCTATAGAGGAGCGATAAAAAACGGTCAACCTCTATAACTATATGTCTAGTTCTTTTTGTTCATTTTTCTGCACCTTATTATTATAGTGGGCATTTCTTTTATCACTATACCCCGCAGCTTATTAAATTAATAAAATAAGAATATATTGCACATATTTTTCACACAAATTATAGATATTGACCTTATAAAAAGATTCATATACAGTTAACCTGCATAAATTGCTTTATTTAATAAAAAATCAATCTTTAAACATATATAATAATAAGCTGAGGGGTGTAATTACAACTTGCGGGGCATAGTAACCATTGAACAAAATAAACCTTATATATATTTAAATATATTCATTTATAGGTGCTATTTACACTATAAGTTATGATATTGTCAATTACACATATTATAGAAATTATGAGAGATCTACTACAGTATACACTATTATTTATAATATAATAACGAAAATTTAAAAGTCTACTAAGTCTTCAAGACTCTTGGAAGTATAGCAGCTTTGATCAATCTTGACATATTCCTATAAATTTTATTTTTTCAACATTCCGTTAATATAAAGCTTTGATATTTTGCACACATCGAGGGATATGCATTTTGTATATATTAACAAATTTTTGTTAGGCTGTATTCTATAGTTTATGTAATTAGTAAGCATATATGATTTATGATCACTATGATATTGTTATTTCACTATTGGGAAGTTCCAATGTATAATTTTTTGTCCATGGTTAATTTTTAAAACTAATATTTCACTTATGAGTGTATTACATATCATAGTTTGATTTATATTGAGCTTTCGAATAAATGGTTTAGATTTATAAGTTTGAGGTGGTTACTATACCACGTTGCATATTGACCCAATTTTAATTACGATTTATGATCACTATGATATTGTTATTTCACTATTGGGAAGTTTCAATGTATTATTTTTTGTCCATGGTTAATTTTTAAAACTAATATGTCACTTATGAGTGTATTACATATCATAGTTTAATTTATATTGAGCTTTCGAATAAATGGTTTAGATTTATAAGTTTGAGGTGGTTACTATACTGCGTTGCATATTGACCCCATTTATAATCTGTTTTTAAGTCTCTCGCAACAGTATTAAATATATCATTCGCCTATCTATAATATGTATTTACCTGAATTTTATATTTATAAGTATATTAAAGGTGTATTATTACAAAGATAATGGGGTATTAAATGATATTTCCTTCATATTTATTTTTCCATTTTACTTCTTATGGCGTTTCATCTTCCTGTCCTATTACGAAATGACCAAATGATCTCGGTGAACTGATATTATTGTAAACACGCAATAAAGCCGCGGAAAAGGCGAAATTCAAAAAGATGGCTGACTGACTGACGGACTATGATTTGATAAAGATTCTTGGTGGTTCTGCAGGAATGTGAGCGGCAGGCATATAGCAGAGGAGATGAATTCGTTCGTGGATGATAATGATGGGGGAGTTGGGTTTGGATTGGGAGGTCTTAAGAGAGATGGACATCAAGGAAAGGAAGAATATTGTTGATAGCTGCCTCTGGGAGGAGAGTACCTACCTACCTACCTAGATGGAGAAGGGAGGTAGAGAGTAAGAGTACATACCTACCTACACTGTTGTGGTATAGGGAAAAGGAGATTATAGTATTTCATTTTGATGGCAAATTTCTGTCCGACCAAACATTTTTTGAATCTTGTCTCCAAAATCACCCAATTTGCCAAAAATGTGTCCAATAAACAATAATTCCATGTAAACTTGGTAATTAATTAGGAAATGGTCACCAAGGGTCCAAGTCCAAGATCAGTCAGTCTGCAGAATATGCCCTGCCAGTCTGCAGAATATGCCCGGCCAGTCTGCAGAATATGCCCACCGCCCGGCCAGTCTGCAGAATATGCCCGCGCCAGTCTGCAGAAACTGGTAAAGTGTTTGTAGAGATCTCAATTTTGTTCTCTGATAAATTAATGTAAACATAGGTAGGCCTAGGTGTTAATTCAGAATTGTTTGTATCTAAATTAATGTAAATACCTAGGTATAGGAAATAATTAAAAACTGTTCATAGAGAATATCCCATATTCTTTAGACTGGGAAATTTGGGAATATGGAACATTTATCTAAGACTCTGAGACAAATTTCCAAAACTCAGTCAAATTTTAGAATGTTTAGAATCTCTGAGGATAACCTATTAGACCAAGTAATCCATGTTTCAGAGGCTGGAAAATTGTAAGCCAATTTTTGAGCCAAAATTTTTCAAAAATCTGAGCCAAGGCCAAGCCAATTTGGCTCATTTTTTAAAGATTTCAAGCCAAAATTAACATGGGAACATAGGTATTAATTCAAAATTTAAAGTCAATTAGACATATCTGAGATTTGACCATTTCAAATCTAAGCCAATTAATTGGCTTTAACTGACATACTCTTATACATGGCAAGTAATGAAGCGTGTCCAAACTCGCCATTTTAATGGCGAGTTTGTGAAAGTTATTTTGAGCCGTTTAATTGCAAATGGCGAGTTTTTTCTATTTTTCTCCTATGCTACAATGTTATTTTATTTTGGAGAGAATTAATGATAATTTGATCATTTTGGAGAGAATTTGTTGAATTTTGGAGAGAGCTGGAGAGACAAATGAGACATACAGATACAATTTTACTTGGCGCAGCGGCGGGCTGAGTATTAGACATGTCCCAAATTTGTCAATTTGTTCGAAAGTTTAGCTTCAACTGACAGCTACTCTCAAACATTACTTATAAATTTGAATTGCCAGCCTGTGCCTGTAAAATCTTGTAAAGTGTTCTTCAAGAACCTTCAAAAGGAATAAAAATTGACTTTTCATAGCTATTAGTTTTATAGTTAGTAAGTATTAAAGTATATTACTGTATATATATTTTCAGTGTCCTTGATAGTGATAAGTAACATAGCTATGTGCCAGATTGTATTTGGTGGTAAATTCCAATGATATATCGGGAGATATTCAATTTCTCTTATAAAAAATTCCTGCAATATCGGCGGATATTAAGCTATTAGCCTATTAATTCCTATATTACCATTAATTTTGGGAGGGGAAACTGGAAAAATGTTGGAGGACTAGACAAATTGATGAAAATTGTTGGCAGCTATTTCTTAGATTTTTGAAAAAGTCAGAGGAGTTCAGTTCAGTGCACTGTGCACCAAATATAAACTGGGCTATGTGATGCTTTATAGAACATCTTTTTATTTCTAGGTGTTTTTGACATCGGTAATAGCTATTGTTGAATGGCAGTCAGTGAATGTTTCATTTCTGACTTCATTTTAATTCTATATTAAAGTAATAATTTTATTTTCAGATACCACTAGTTACCTATATAATGACATTCACTCATTAAAATCATATAAGGTAGCTATGGATGATTCAAGTGTCTACATTGCAGAGAATATTCTTAAAAAGAGGAAACTAAAGGTAATTAATGTACTAATATAGCTACCTATCATTAAGTAGCTTATGGAAACTAAATAGCTATTGCAATTTGTCCTTCTTTCAAAAATTTATTAACTATAAATATATTTGCTATATGGCTATTAGCTAGCTATATTTCCAGATATTTTGTACAACTAAAATTTTAAGAAATTCATAGCTAGCTACTATTTATTGAATACTCATAGCTAATATATAATTATATATTTAAGGATATGTAGCTAGTCTTTTTTAGGCATAACTAGATTATGAATAATAATTTTTTATAGCTACTAGCTAGCTACATATAGGACTAAAGAAATACAATTTTGTAGCTACTTACTGCAGTAGCTAATTAGGTTTTAACAAATTAAGATAGCTATAACATTTTCCTCCAAAGTCACTTTTATTAATTAAGATATAACATTTTCTGCAGGTTCGGATTGAATATCTCGTAAAATGGAGTGGATGGTCTGATGAGTGAGTATTAATCAACTTAATCTCTCTCATACTAGCTATTTAGATAGGTTTGTCGAGAACAAAAAAAATATCATTTTTGTTTAGCTAGCTACCTACTGAAATTTATACAGAATTGGCTTTTTAATTTTCTTCATAATTTTGCTCCTGTCATTTTAATAGTAGTGAAAAGCTTCTCTCTAAAGCATATTTGAATAAAACTTCATTTGATTATAGCTAGTACCTAATCTTTAAATTTTGTATGCGACAATGAGAATATTGTCTGATCTACTCCATAAGCTTTTCATATTTATTTCAGACATAATACATGGGAGCCATCAAGAAATATCTTGGATAAAAATCTTATTGATGATTTCAACACGTATGTGTCTAGAGTGTTGATGATATTTGATTATATATTTAGCTACTTGATGGTAGCTATATCTAGTTTGTTAATTATTTTATTTTATTTATTTTTCTCAATAGCACTAAAAAAGCACCAATAAGGAAGAATGAGGAGGATGCTCCAACAAGTGTAATTCTTAATGCTGACTTTAATTCTATTTATTCAGCTGTTAACAACACTAATCTTGTTGAAAGCTCCAACATGGACGCTTCTGTTGTGGTCACTAGGCCCAGAGTTTCTCCTCTACATGTAACCTCACAAGATCATTATGAGTCCTTCAAACCCACCAACATTGTCTCTTCTGTTGTGGACACAATCATAAACACGATTCCTGTTTGCTACTATGTAGTGCAAGATGCCAGCTGGTCTGACAATGGAGAACTACTGCAAAATGCAATCGAGGTGAGTAGAACAATATTAGGTAGAAATCATGATTTAAAAAATGTGAGTAAATTTCAGGTCATTCAGTGTTCTCTGGTACTCAATTTATTTGATTTTGCCTCCTCAGTTGATCTTGTTCATATAATCCACCTTAATTTGTAATCAGTTTTGATTGGAAGTAAAAAAATTAGTATGATAATTCATTAGATTATGATATTTTAATGTTTTTTTTTATCTAGCTATCTGTCAGTTAGGCTTGTAGTGTGTCTAGTCTCTGACAGATAAAATATTGCTGGCAACAATATTCTAGATAATTGGGAGCTAAGTCAGTTACTTGCTTTTCTTCTTTCTATTTTATCTCTACGAGGTTAGATTATTTATTCCAGCCTTTACTCTCATTATCATGAAGTATGCCTTTTTGTTCCATTGTATTAGCTATGTTGTTTGAGTAATTTGATGTTCTTATGATTCAGTATACATTTGTGTATTTCCTCTACTTCTTATTCTTCTTTCTGCATCTATGGGTGATGTACTGTGTAGCTATATATATATTTCTTTTCCGTAGATGCCTCTTGTTGCTATTCATGCTCTGGGTCGAGGTCGACATGGTTTGGTACTTGTGCTATCCGAGTAGTCGACGTAGTGCATGGAGTGTACTTTTACAGTCCCCTCTTCTATGAGACTTTAATCTTTTCATGTCTTTTGAAACACCTTGTAGTGAGTAGGACATCTACTGTATCCCATGTAGCTAGCTATAATAATAGTCTATTTGATCTCTCTTCCACCTTTTTTTTCCTAAATGTTTTGTGATCTTATGAATAGATCTGTGACGCTCTCAAGTTTTTAATTATTTAATCTTTTAATCAAGTAATCATTTCTTCTAGGTGCAAAATTGATGCCATCAACCAGTTTCATCTGTTCCTATGACACTGGATCCAACTGGATATGGAATGGAACCATATATTATGGAAGTGAGTATTTTATTCACATAGCTACATTTACTAACCATATTGTAGCTTCTGAAGTTAATTTTTTCCATTTATTAGCGTCTGTTTAGTAGCTATTTTATTTGATTATTTTTTTGTACTTTCTTTAGATCGATAACTGTGATGAAAATCAACTGGCTTCATCTACTATAAGGGACAACAACCTACCAATGAGAATCTAGATGCTAGAACACTCTCTCATCAAGAAGGAGAGTGCTCAGTGGAAAACGAGAACGATGACTTGGGAATAGACGAGATAATAACTACTGATACTGAGCAAGGCGATGATCTGGTAAACATAAATGAGTCCAAAATAATAATCGGTAACAAAAAATTCCACAAAAGGGTACTTTTATCGGATGATGAAGGTAAAGATGAGCAGGAATGGGAAAGTTCTGAAGAAGAAACTCCTCCAAGAAAGAAAAAAAGAAAGGTTGGATATTCCAAGAAGAATGAAAATCTCGCGACAGTCTGTGAGCAAGATGAATGTGAAGCTGTCCCTTCTGTTACTGAATGTACACATGAAGAAAATGAAAAAGATGAATGGAAAGGTATAGATGAAGATTGGGATTCAGAAGAGGAAGTTATACCTCCTCGAGGTGAGAATTCACTAAGTGAAGGTATTACTGTTTCTACAACCTCAATGCATGATGATGAAGATAGTGGCTTCTCACTTCGAAGAACATCGAAATTCAAGAATGCTGAGACTAATTTGCTCGTATCTATATTTGAAGATATGCTGCCTCCAGGTTCTAAAATATAGAATAAAGTTATTGCTGAGAGGTTGAGAAAAGACTCTGGGAGACCTCTGAGAAAATATAAGGTGATTCAAATAAGTACACGTCTCAGGTACTCGAGAAATAAAATGTACGGGGATTGAAGTGACTACTAAACTATTATTTGATGAGCTACTTACTATTCAGGTCATCACTAATCCCTTCATCATATTATGGTGTTAAATCACTGTTTAAAATTATATCTAGCTATTATATATTACCTAACAACTATTCAGCTAATGCTATTTAAAAACACAAACATTAGCTGAATAGTAGTTTGGTGACCGTAACAACAAGAGTAAATACAATAAACAAAAGCAAATAATAAATAACATCCATACTTTTGTTTATTTTTTTTACTCTTGTTGTTACGGTCACCAAACTACTTTTTTTTAAATAGCTAATGATAAGCTATTTGGATTTTATTTATTTAACTATTTATTTTCTGTTGTATCAAGTCGTAATATTTTGTTTAAACGGAAGTATCTTGTAGCTAATAGATTTTTCTCTTTTGTACTTGGAATATATTCTCACTTAACCTTATTACGTATAATTCTTATCCTCAAATTTATTATTTTGTTAGTCATGAATAATTAATTGATAATTAACAACGCTGTGTGCTCTTCACGACATACTTCCTAAGCCGAAAAGTTTAGGATGCGAAATATCAATCGCCTTTCATTGTAGCTACCTACTCTTTGATTTCAGACTGTGACGTGATGGTCAAATGTTATCAACAGGGATGTTCACTTTAAAGTTTTACACAACGAAACTACATATTTAAAATAATATAACTTTCGAAACAAACTACTCGAAAACTGCTAGAAATTAAATGAATACAACTTATTAAATAATACTATGATTACGTTTATTAAATTAGATCAAGTGATAATCAAACCCACAAGTAAGATGTTAGAAAATTAGATGAATGTAGAGGAAGAAGCGACGTACGTTTACTTCCAATTATTTGTGATTTCAAGTATTTTCACTTGCAAATTAGAATTGCTTGCATTAGACTATAGGAAGCGATTTATTAATCACGTTTTATCAGTGTTTCTATTTGTCCAGTCATATGATTATTGGGCTACATCAATAAAAAAAGTACTGTCAGAGGAAAAGTCACTGAAGACGAAAATCATCAATAATTGAATTTTCAGTATTTATAAGCTTTACAAATTTATAAATTATTTTCAAAAAAACAAATCCACTTATAAAATTTCATTGAATTTATTTTTGATATTTCTAATTCCCTCAGTTGAATACTAGTACCGTGCAATACACTATGTATAATATACATACAGTAGGTTTTTATTGCCTAGGATCTTTTCTACTATTTATTTAACAAATAACACGTCGCATAATTTGTTATACATGATACAATCACTAGTATCTCAATGATTGTTGGCCGGATGCTAAGTCATAGTGAGGGAGGTATTTGCTTCTGCGTCATTTCCATCAATTTCTTCCTGAAGACAAAAGGTTAACTCCTTCTTGTGAACCTACTGTTATTGGCACTCATATTTGCCAGTGCAGCAGATGTTTCGATCTCATCAGTTACTATCACGGAGAAAAATATAAGACTAGTAACAAATCTCCTTAATTTAGGAGTTCCAGAAGTAAGAGCTTTGGAATCATATATATGTTTACTTTCAGAATTTGACAATGGTACGTAACTAATAAAAAACTAAATCAATGTTTTCATGGAAAAAAAACGAAGTGAAGCAATGGAGTGAGGTGGGACTCCACCAAGGCAACACAACAACACGTCGCATGCGATTCGACCATTTTTCAACAAAAATGTTGCATGGAATTCAACATACGTTGAATTGCAGGCAACATTTTTGTTGTAGTTGTTGCCTGCGACAACAACATTCAACTTATGTTGCATTTCATGCAAGATTTTTGTACAAACTAGTCGAATCGCATGCGACGTGTTGCCTTGGTGGAGTCCCACCTTACTCCATTGCTTCACCACGTTTTTTTTTCATAAAAACATTGATTTAGTTTTTTATTAGTTACGTACCATTTTCAAATCCCGAAAGTAAACATATATATGAAGAAAAGCGTTTTCTAGTTCAACTGAAGTAGTATTTAATTTACCAGGGCAAAGCGCCCACTCAAATGGGGCAAAGCGCCTACTTTAGGCTCCTTGCCCCGCTCAGGATGGGCGCTTTGCCTCAAAAGTGTTGTAATAACTAAACAAACAGGGATATTTTCATGATTTCAGTCTCAAAAGGTCAACAAATTGTTGCACTACCGTTCAATATCGAATTCGGATTCACTTATGATAGGTGAAAGGCAGTGCACAAGTTTTAAAAAACATTAAAAATTAGTTTGAAATCACAAAATGGTTTTATGATGCATAATACACTTCGAAGACAGCTGTGGGCGCGTTGCCCCAGTCTACCCTACTTATTTAATTTAGGTGTGGTCATATAAGTCATATCGCTGACGTCAAACAGTAAAATAAATACAATGAACCAAGAAGAAGTAGTCAGACTGGAGAGTGGCTCGATGAACAAAGTCACCTACCACCATTCGGTGACAAGCTCATGGATGTAGAAAAGCTACTCCATGTATACAGTCACTTACCAGTTACCAATGAATGTGACGAAAAGGGACACAAGCACCAGTGACTGCTCTCAAGGATGGAAGAGGAAAATTTAGAGGTGATAGTAAATGAAATCTACGATTCTACATTTATTATTTTGAGCTTATAGAGCATATTTTAAGCGCTTTCATCCTTCAAAGTTTAAGCGCTTATAGTCACAACCCTAATCAGTAGTGATCTATTTGCAAAACTAATTGATGGGAGTTATATATAGCTCAATCAAGTGTAATTACTATTTGAATTCTACAAAAAAAAAAAACATTAGAACGGTATGAACAAGATATCTGATTTTAAAAATTGATATCATAATAACTAAATTATATATAATTCTATTGAAATAAAAAATACTCATTTATATAACGCTTGTTTGCGAAAACAACGTCATAACTCAAAAAATCGAGTTTTTGAGTTATCTCTATTGACAAATTCATTTTAAAATGCTGATTATTTTGGTGCAAGTTGCAGAAATATATCTTAAAAATTGATCACTAGAGAGGCTGAGTACTAAACGAGTTTACATTAAATGTACGTACATTACAGGTATCTAAATGCTTTACCAGGAAAATAGCTAATTTTGAGTTGTGTCACTGTTCTCGCAAACAAGCGATAATATGCTTTAAAATCATCTCGCCTATGTTTTAAAAACATAAGTCTTGCACTTTCTAAATAAAATTTAATTTCTATTTATCTTAGTATGCCCTCAATTGGTAAGAAAACGATAAATAGTGATTCAAGAAAACGTGAAATAGATAATTGGGGTTCAATAACCACTAGGGAGCATATTAACCAATTTTCGAGTCAAAATTACCATATTTCGGGGCAAAATGAATATTTCGTGGAAACGGGGGGTGCAATAACCACAAATGCGGGGCATAGTTCCTTAGGCCGATTATTGTTATTATCATTATTATATTTTATTATATATATTTTTTATTGTTATTACTATAATATCTCTTTATTTATTTCAAGAGGACACATAGGACCAAGAGGACACATAGGATCAAGTGGACACATAGGACCAAGAGGACATATAGGACTAAGAGGAAACATAGGACCACGAGGACACATAGGATCGGGAGGACATATAAACAACAAGACACATAGGATCAATGGGACACACATAAGAATAAGTAATGCATACGAATAGAGAACACACATGGAAAGGAGGACACAAATTGATATTATAGTAATAACAATAAAAAAATATATATATAATAAAATATAATAATGATAATAATAATAAGGTGCAGAAAAATGAACAAAAAGAACTAGACATATAGTTATAGAGGTTGACCGTTTTTTATCGCTCCTCTATAGCTTGTTACAAATATAAAGAAAATAGAATTTTTTCTAGAGAATGAATGTTGTCAACAGTAACTATAGGTAGTATCAAATTTTGGTTTCATATTTCAATTTTTAATAGATTAATTAATAATAATAAACAAGAAGATAGATAGCTGAAATAGAAAGACGTATCCAACATACAACTATTAGTCATAAAATTCATTGTCAGGTCGAAGTTTTCCACCTTTCTCCTGATGATGAATAGAAATCTTTCTATTCGAAAGCTTGAAACCTGATAAAACCTTCAACGTTGAGTTTAAAAAACCTCATAATAATAGAGTTTGGTGTATGAAACACCGATTCAATCCGAACAGGAACTGATCGGCAGGATTGTTGAAGCCTCCGCAACGATCCATGAAACTCCTGGTGTCTTCGCTCGTGTCCGCCAATCATTGGGCAAACGTTTGAACCCCTGCATCGCAACAAATGAGCAGCAGTTTGAACACATTTTGTAAACATGTAACCTATTCTAAAATTATGTTTCTTGTGCTCTTAATAATTACTGTTAAAAATGTTTTCAACATTAAAAAAATAATGATAACTAATAATAATAAATAGAACAAATTCTTTTCTAAACTTGTAACTCTTTAACTAAGCATTTAAGACCATACCTTCATAGAATATAAAGTGTTTATTTCGACGATTGCTGCCTTATGTTGAAGTTAGGCAACAAAAGTGTCTGACACCCTGTATACCTTTAGGTGTTCTGTCGTTTAGATCTCCTGATGAATATGACTTTGAATTTTTGTTCGAAAATTAGAGAATATGATAAACTATTTGGCTCCATAAAGCTAAAAGTTACACCTACTGTAATATAAATAAAGAGTAGTTAGGATAGTAATAGATTATAGACATAGGTGGTCAGTTCATACCTAGTTTCTGTTCTTCAATAACTGGTAGCCATGAAAATTCACTTCACTAATAAATATTATCCTATAGTGCAAAAAATGAAATGTCGTTCCCTGAAACAATTGATTCCTTTGAAATACTTGACATTTCAAATTTGAAGCATTACTATCTAATGCATAATAATTCATAATATATGCAAATGCATATTGGTAACTAATTTAGTAGGGGTTTAACGTCTGCTGTGGAACCAAAGGCCATGCCACTGACGTCAAAGCGAAAATAAATACAAGGGACTAGAAGAAGCAGTCAGAAAGAAAAGTGGCTTTATGAACAAAGTCACTTACCACCGTCGGTGACAATGCTCATGGATGCAGAAAAGCTACTCAGTGAATACAGTTACTTACCTAATAATGTGACAAAAAGGGACAAAAGCACCGGTGGCTGCACTCACGGATGGAAGAGGAAAATGAAGAGGTGATCGTAAATGAAGCATACGAGCCTACCTAACAAAAAATTCTAAGACTTCATAGTTGGATAGTATAACCCTAGCGCTATCCTCTGAAACTGCAAGTAGCGTTCAAAAGATGATAAATTTGAAAAATATAATCCATAATCCAAATTACAACAGTTCGGGGCACAAGAAACGGCACCCCCCTTCTCTTCCATTCACCACTGACAGCATATTGATGAATTTATATGCATATTTATAAATGCATATTGGCAAATACATATTTATAAATGCATATGCATATTTTAAATGCATATATGCAAATTAGTAAATGCATATTGCTTAATGCATACGCATATTTATAATTGCATATGCATGTTGGTAAATGCATATGCTAATCTCATAAGCATGTGCGTTTTAAAAAGCATATGCAAAATATACTATGTCACAACCCTATTTATGACGAAATATGCTCAGTGCACACTCTACAAAAACAACAAAATATAATATTAAATTTGGAGGAAGTTGTTGGTTAAAAACTGTATGAGAAGACAATGGAAATGATAGGTAAGTACACATACAAAAACAATGGATATGAAATTTTTTATAAGTATTAAATAATGTAAAATAGTAATATTGAAAATAATCCGAAAGTTTTATTACGTTGTATATACGTATTTATTCTTCCTTTGAGTTTAAATAGTTGCTGATCGTTCGATCTATTTTCATTTCGATCAATTGTTGTGTGATCAATTTTTCCATTCGATGAATTTTTCGTTCGCCCAATTTTCAATTTGATCAATTATCCGTTCGATCAATTTTCAATTTGATCAATTATCCGTTCGATCAATTTTCAATTTGATCAATTATCCGTTCGATCAATTTTCAATTTGATCAATTATCTGTTCGATCAATTTTCAATTTGATCAATTATCTGTTCAATCAATTTTCAATTTGATCAATTATCCGTTCGATCAATTTTCAATTTGATCAATTATCTGTTCAATCAATTTTCAATTTGATCAATTATCTGTTCAATCAATTTTCAATTTGATCAATTATCCGTTCGATCAATTTTCAATTTGATCAATTGCTTTCGATAAATTATCCTAGACCCCCATCTGCCAATTGATATTTCTTCTCCTGTCTATTCTTTGATATTTTACAAACCACGAGTTCTACACATCCTCCCTGAAAAGAATGACTTTTTATTCTCCTAAAAACTTAATGAACTGTAGCGTTTGAAATGGAATACTCAAAACCCCTTAATTTATTTTATGATAATAATAACTTTTTTCTGTAACAAGATATAGAAGATTAGAAGGGACTAACCTCAACTTAGATTAAAAACGAAGTAATTAATTGCAGTTTCTTCGGCTATAAAAAATATGTTAAGGCGAAGTAATCTGATGAGATTTACTCGAAAAGACAGAATTAATTCCACTAAAACTGTCTTAGGTTGAATAATCCATTCTCTCTGAGAGAAAATCCTACAGTAATCTCTCTTCTTCTTCTTTGAATATACAGGGTGTGTGGCGAACTACCATTTTTCATTACAATTTACATATTTTGCATTTGGTTATCCTCATTTATTGTTTTATATTCAATTATTATCCTTATTTTCACTGAGTTCATTTTTCTTTCATTCTAAATATCATTTTAAGATGACTTTTTTCTAACCGGCGTAAATCAGCTCCTCCTAATATTCATTTTATGTTGAGTGACGGCGGATGAATGTTCTAATCGTAGGCCCGCAAACTATGAAACTTTGAACTGAGTTAAACTACATTTTGTAAATTTCTATTGTTATTGCTTGTATTTTTTGTGTATATTTAAACTAGCTTAGGTATAGTTTCATTTATCGTCATTGGAAGTTTATTATTTAATTCATTTAAAAGGGTCCATAATTTCTTGGTACTGGTTTCCTTATTTCTTATATCCAATTTAACATTGACTATTATCTTATTTTATTTTAATAGTGTAATATTGGGTAGATAAAATCAATTTATGTATTCTGTGTACCTTCAAATTAGTTCTTATTCGCGTAGCTTCAAATCTATCGCCTGTGAATAGTGTCTATATACCAAATTCTGTTAAAAATTATATTATATTTATGGAGTTTGTAAATCCTTAGACTTTATCATTACTAAATTATTTGCTGAATCTATAGTTCATTTTATAGCACGTAGATGGTTGGTGTATATTTCTAGTTATGATTTAGATGCCAATTATCGATCAATTTAAAATTGCATATCGTCAAGTTGACTGCATAACCCTAGTAAATCATTTCACCTACCAACCATTTGTTACTTTGCTCAAAACTCTACTATTTAGTCTTTTGAAGGTATATTACGCTAGTAGTAGTTTGGTATTACAGGGTGTCCGACACTTTTGTTGCCAAACTTTAACATAAGCTTGCATTTGTCGAAATAAAAAAAATATAAAAAGTTACATGGTTAGGAAAGTAGTATCTGTACCATTTATTATTATTAGTTAACGTCATTTTTTTAATGTTGCGATAAGAAGCACAACATTTTTAACAGTAATTATTAGGAACACAAGAAACCTAATCTTAAATTAAGTTACATGTTTACAAAACGTGTTCAAACTGCCTCCCATTTGTTGGAAGGCGTTCAAACGTTTGTCCAATGATTGGCAGACGCGAGCAAAGACACCAGGAGTTTCACGAATCCTTGCGGGACAAACGTTTGAACGCTTGCATCACAACAAATGGGCGGCAAATTGAACACATTCTGAAAACATGTAACCTAATTTAAGATTATGTTTCTTGAGCTCCTAATAATTTCTATTAAAAATATTTTATTTTTAAATAAATTATTTTAGTTGTTTTTAAAAAAATAATTTTTACTAATAATAATAAATGGTACAGATACTACTCTCCTAATATTGTAACTCTTTAACTAAGCATTTTGACCATACCTTCATAGAATAAATAGTGTTTATTTGTGTCTTTGATCGCAGGCACGTGTTACGGAGGTAGGATAAGAAAAATATAAGCATTGAAAGATTTTTATTACGCAGCCGCTACAGGGTATATCATCCTAGACTTGGTGTTGTAAATTTTGAACTTTAATAACTTCCTTAATATTGATTATATTTGAATATATTAAAAGAATATTAAAACTATGAGGAAATGTGTATGCGCTTTTGTCAATTGTCAACGATCTTAATGCAAACGACTATGCAGCAAGAACGGCATTTGCTGAAGAAATGTTAGACAAGATTTTGCATTGACAGGATCAACCTCAGCACAACTATAATTTTAATGTTTTTGAAGCAATTGTATAGTTTATCATTAATATCTTCATTGAGTTTCTTCTTACATATTCAATTACACATCAGCAAACATTTTAAAGCACGGAAACTAAAGATAATGAAACAGGCAATAAACAGTTGACTCAACTCACGTTACGTCTTCATGCCTAAATTCACTTGGTTATCCGTACAATATGTCATCTCTTCTCAATAACTATATATACTAATATACAACAGTGTTTTCCATGCCAAAATCTATCCACTATTTCCAAACTTTAGGAGCTGGTCCAATCCCTCGGTTTTCTAACACTAATTAATAACTGTATTCGAAGTTGGGGGGAATTTGTTATTATTGAAGTTGTGACAATATGCTTTTAAAATCATTAATCCTGAAATATATAGACTAAGATAATTTACTAGTATTGAATCGTTCTTAATTAATATAGTATCCGATACATTTCATATTACTTCGTCCGTGATATTCTTAAGACCTGTGATTTAAAAAGCATATTTTCACAACCATAGTTATAATATTCCGTGTAGGAGAGACATCCATGAATTGATTAGGAAGTTTGGAGTGAATTGTGGTGTTTGAAGTTTATTTTATAAGGAGTTACATTAGAGTTCAATTCCCTTGGTGAAAATCATTAGGAAGGAACTGTTACTTTCGAGACTTCAATGTGCAAATTTGTGCTGCCAACACAGTAATGAGAATGAATTTAGTGTGTTAAATACGGACAGAAATAATTTGTGTAGCCATGTGGATACAGTGTTCACACCATTGAACAGTACAATGTGTAGTCATGTGGTTACAGTGTTCACACCACTGAACAGTACAATGTGTAGTCGTGTGGTTACAGTGTTCACACCATTGAACAGTACAATGTGTAGCCATGTGGTTACAGTGTTCACACCAATGAACAGTACAATGTGTAGCCATGTGGTTACAGTGTTCACACCATTGAACAGTACAATGTGTAGTCATGTGGTTACAGTGTTCACACCAATGAACAGTACAATGTGTAGCCATGTGGTTACAGTGTTCACACCATTGAACAGTACAATGTGTAGCCATGTGGTTACAGTGTTCACACCACTGGGCTTTACAATAATTTAATATGTAATCCTCTTGAACAAATAGAACGCTAACGATAAATTTTATCAGTTTCAACAATTTAAAGTAAAAAGTTTATATCATCAACATATTTTAATGAATTATCAAATAGTGATTTAATTTTGTATTTGATTTGGGTATGGATTTGATCTGAAGAACATTGAAGAGTGAGCAATATAGTACATATATACCGGGACTTGGGATTTGATAGTTTATAATAATTACTGACTGTAATAGTAATTACACTTTCAAACAATGGATCTCTCTCAATTGGAAGGTACATCTCGAAATACAAACACTGCTCTGTGGGGTGAATTCAACAGACAAAAGATTAGACAATTAAGTTTGAGAAAGAAAGAGGGAAGTGGTTGAGAGATTAATCTTTTGTTTGCTGTAATTTGGTTACAGAGATTCTTTTTGTTTTGAACATTTTACTGTTCTTGGAGCTGTGAAAAGAATAGCAGTGGAATAAATACAAATACTAATTAACATAATTAAAACAAATAATTTGAAAAGGACGAATATTTTCCAGATGAGGTACTATATTTTTAGGTTAGTGATTCCAAACAAATAATAATTTCAAAATGTTCCATTCTATATCCTTGAATATTTTAATTGACCGCCGCTACACGAAGCAAGAATGACTCTTCAGCATCCAATTGAGTCCATCAAAGAGCGGTTCAATTGTTGTTAAATTGGACAGACTTTTAGTCACTGGAGAGTTAGATTGACCCTCACTGCAATTACACTGAAAGTTTCTGTTGCTAAACTTATCGGAAATGTGAGGGCAAACACTGTTATTAAGAGCGGTGATGAATTTAACAATATCCCCAAGTACTACATTTGAATGACATTTTTAGACCCTGGTCATATAAAAACTCTTCTAACATATATGCTCGAATAACTGAAAGATTAATGATGTTTTCTAATATTTTTCAATAATTCAGTTATATTTAATTGCATTTGGAATATAAGGTAATACTATTTACTTTACATTCCGATGCCCGTATTTGCTTCTTCACATATTGTAGTAGAGTATATAGATGGTGAGAGGAATGACCGGCCTGAGATGAGCCTCAGCCCATCTCACTCGACTCTCTATACATTATACAGGCAGCTCTGACTCTATTCAGACAGCTCTTACTCTACTCTCTATACAGGCAGCTCTCACTCTACTCTCTATACAGGCAGCTCTCCTGTGGCTTGGGAGAGCCCCAATCTCCCACCCTTGCCGATGCACAACAACCCTGTGCAGGTGCTCAGACAGTGAGCACCAAAAGATCTGGTAGTCAGGCTACTAGATCAGGAGTGAGAGGGAAAAAGGCAGGAGTCCGTGACGTCCGACCTGGACCCCAGAAGGGGAAAAACGGACCTGGTGCCCTGAAACATGAATGTTTCAGGTGCGAAAATAAGAAGTGGTCAATTGACTTCAAGGAGGGTAAGGCAGCGGATCTCACGAGGCTGAGCGTGTGCCTCTTTTGCGAGCTCTTTCTCAAAATTGAGAGTCAGGCCACAAAACTCGTGAAGTACGAGAAGGTCATTTCTGACCTCCGTAAAAGTTTAGACCGTTAAGAGGTACAACATGCCGAGGAACTCAGGAACCTCAGAGAGAAGCTGGGTGAGAATCGGGTATCTGTTCCTAGCAACGCCACCAGCACTCTTAAATCGCTACTTGTCCCCCTGGAGTGTCGGTTTGACATCCAGGAGTCCACAATGGACATTATAGAAATCAAACTGGCTTCCCTGGAGGTGAGAGGTCGAAGGATGACTCTGAGAGGCATTCTTACCGGAGCGTCCTATTGAGGGGTCCTGTCCCCCAGAAGCCACCCACTTCTGTAGTGGCTATGGATGTTACCTCAGGAGCCAGAGATTTAAACGGCAATGTAGGCAGAAGCGTTGCCAAAAGTGTTAGGTCAAAAAGCTGTCCTGACACAGAGAGGAGGAAGAGCGATACGAAGCTGCAAGGTAGAGCTGCGGTTCCATCAGAGAGGGAAACCGTGAACCTCCTGGTAGGTGACTCCCTCGTAGGGAGGCAAACCGGCCTACGCTACAAGCAGCTTCGTCGCGAGAACAGAGTACTATGTTTCCCTGGAGCCAAGATAGACAGGATCGTCCAGGAGATCCAAAAACTGAACATAGACAGAAACAGTACTCTGATTGTCTCAGTCGGAGGAAATGACCTGTTCCTGAACACACGGAAAAGTGGTCCTATTGAAAGTATAGTCAAGGACTTTAATAGGCTACTCAGTGCTGTTAAGTCCAAGGTCAACAGAGGTATCGTTGTGGGGCTTTTGCCTAGGAGGAAAGCCACTAATGAGCATTATGGAAGAGCTCAGGCGATAAATGGTCGACTGAGTAACCTATGTCGGACCTACAGCCTCAAGTATGTTGACCTCTGGCATCTCTTCTTCGGAAGAGATGATCTCTACTGGAAGGACGGGATACACTTCTGTGGTCGAGGTAGAAATCTATTTGCCGAACAGCTGGCTGTGAAGCTGTTCAAGCCTCACAAACCACTGAAGGAGGACCTTAATCATAAGAAGAGAAAGAGAGGACGCGGCAGGAGAGCGGCGAAGGCAAGTGCAGCACAGCCTCGACAGGAGAAACTGCAAGCAGAAACGGCTCCTTCAACCTCTACAGCTGGCACTGGAGATGGCCCAACCTTCAGGTGGGAGGAATCTGTGCCAGGTAATGCCAAAAGAGCGCGCAGCCAGACAGTAAGCCCTGAGGGCGTTTTGAAGAAACGATCCAGGCAATCTGACCCCTCTTTCCCAGATTCCCCTGACTCCACCCCAGATTCCCCTGACCCCACCCCAGATCCTCCTGACCCCACCCCGGTCTGTCAGGAATAAGCTGCAGGAGTTTAGATGTATAGTGGCTGTTGAATGTCTCGACGTCATCTGCATCACCGCGACCTGGCTGGACACTGAGAGACGAGATTTTGAGGGAGAGTATTACCTGCCCGGGTATAAGATGTTCCACAGGGATCGTTGCAACAGCAGGTGGAGGAGTGATGATCTATGTTCGCTGTCACATTGACACGGCCCTCATACCCATCGACTCACCGTATGAGTTACTAGGGATAGAGGTCCGAGCGGAAGTCACACTCCACCTTCACCTGCTCTACAGACCACCGCACCAGACGAGAGACCACGACCGAGATCTCTACGCTGCTCTCACTGACCTTTTGCAGGATGAAACGGCCATTGTGTTGGGTTATTTCAACTGCAGAGTGGATAGGAGCACAAGAGTCTCGGATGGAGAGGGAGGTAGGTTGATCGAATTTTCGAACGACAACTTCCTCTCCCAGATGGTAAGAACTCCCACTAGAGGCGAAAATGCACTGTACCTCATATTCACTAGTCCATAGGATTAACATCTGGGGAGCAGGGAGGCCACATTTTTTTGGACCAAAACCGTGGAAGATGGTCATGGCACCAGTTTTGAGTGACATTTGCAGAATGTGAAGTCGCACCGTCTTGCTGAAATGTCCATAGAGTGTCATTACCGAAGTGATCCTTAGCTGACTCCAACATTGGCGTCAAAATATTCTCAATATAACATTTAGCATTGATTGTGGCGCCTTGTTCCACAAAAATTGAAGGAGATCTCCAAGTTTCTGAAACGGCGGCCTAGACCATTACTGAAGCAGGTTTCATGGTTCTGTGGACAGTTTTTTGGTTGTATGGGATGTCTTTTGCACTTTTACCAATTATTCTGTCATTCCTCCGGTTGTGAACCATTTCCACTGTGAAATTTTTTTCGTCAGACCAAACAATTTCACCAGCCGTGCCAGACTTCAATTCTCTCAGAAGTGCTTTGCTTCTCTCCAATCTCTTTTTCTTTACAGCTTCTGACAGAGTCTGTCTCTTTTGGAGGGTGAAAAAGGACATCTCTAGGTCTTCTTTGACAACTTTTCTCATTGTTCTGGGACTCACATTAGCTGTTTTGGCTAACAATCGTATTGACCTTTTCGGGTTCCTCCTGATCTTCTCTCGGCACATTTTATCAGTTGTTTGGTGCGTTGTAAGCGTGGTCTACCACTTCTTGGACGATCAGTCAAGTCTCTTCTCTCATTAAAACGCTTTACACACTTCCGAACAGTCGATCTCGCTATTGAGAGAGTCTTTGAAATGACGGAATCTGTCTTCCCGGCACGGTGTAGAGCAATAATGGCTTCTCTTTTGTCTGACATTTTTGAATTGACTGAATTTTTGTAAAAAATAACACTGCCACGTCATAATGTAGTGTCTCTACTATAGTTCAAACTCTATCACCTACTTAGGAACTTATTTTTAATAATTATATTAATGTTTGAAAAATTGCTTCCAAACTTACGCCCCACCCTGTATAATTTTGCAATATAAGGAATTGTTACTGCAATCGCACAAAACAATTAAAACCCATCATAAAATACTAAACGTAAGAACATTGTAAAATGTACAATGCGCAGTCTTACTATATATTCCACGTCACTCAAAATTAAAATATCACAACATATTCTAGGAAACAGAATATTGTAGGGATAAAAATTATAAAAATCTAACTTTGAACATGACTCGCACTTATTACCGTTTTGTTGTAAGTGTGAGTCGCGATTGAGTCTACTTGGTTGCGAAAAATAATAGCGAAAAATATCTCAAAGTTTTACAGTACGTATAAATATAAATAGAAAACGGAGTTAATTTTTTTTGTTTATTTTACAATAACTACATTAATCATCAACATCATTATTCAGATTAGTTTATTAGTGATAATTACACGCGATGAATTGGTAGTGAATCACAGTTCACCGAGTATCTTTGTGACTTATGACTAGAGCCCGGATTTCTATACTCAAACAAAATAACAGCATAGAATGCTATAAAAGCATAGATGATCTATGCTTTATAGGCATTAAGCCATTAACCTATTTTGCATACAAAGCATATAAAATTCTATTTAAGGATATTTTTGTCTATGCTACAGCATGCAAAACTCTATTTTAGTGATATTAAGGTTTAAGCTACAGTTGCTGCATTTTCTATTTACAGTTTTCTGCAATATTTTAGCAAGTCATTTAGTTCCAAGTCCTCGTAGTCTTAACAACTCCTAATAATGACTAACGTTGAGCGGTCTGATAGTCAGGATACGAAATTTAGTTGATGAATTTGGGTGTTATGCAATGAAAACGGTGTTTTGAAATGCAAGTCATGCAATCTGAATCTAAGTAGCTACAAGAAATCGAATGTTGTATCACACTCTTAAAAAAGCTAAATATAGGCGTAAGAGTGTAAATTTTGTAGATTTGAATGAGGATGATGCCAACATGATACCAACCGTATTGTAGCAAATAATCCTGGATTGCAACACAAGAATAAATACAAAGCATTACCGCTAGAGCGAAAGAGGTGCAAATTGAAAGGAATATATAGCACAAAATGCAATGTATTTCAAGTTCACCCCGTTGACATCAGTTGAAGTAGAAAGAAGCTTTTCAAAACTTAAAATGTTACAGAGCGATCACCGAATATCTCTAAAAACAGAAAATGCCAAAAAAAAACAATTAATCGTATCATGTATCTCTTAATTGCTAAATTATTCATATTCTAATTATAGCTACTATTATTTTTATCTAGCTAGATGAATAAATAATTAAATCTTATTATTTATCATATATCGTTATATAGAAACTTATTTTTCTTGTTCTAATATTTTGTTAGATATTAATGAAGCTTTAGCTGTCTCTTAGTAGAACTGAGAATCTGAGAAATTATCGTTAATGGTTATTTGTTGCTCTATTATTTAATTGTCATATATTACTAATAATGTGATGCGCAAAATGTGGTTTGATTTACAATTCCATTTTGAATAATTACAAAAATGTTGCTTCGATAATTTTCCATTTGAAAACGGGAAACATTATTTAACCTCATAAATACAACCTGGAAATTAAAGAAAAGTATACGTAATTAAGTCTACCATTTGATTCATACGGCATGTTTTTAATGTTTTTGAATAAAGAAAACGTTATTTGAGGTACAACTACTCAATTTATAACGGCATATTTAGCATAGAATTTAGGCTATAAAGCATATTCTTAAAAGCATATTTTGCATAGTTTTTAGTGCTATTCCGCCTAGATCGAAAGGGCATAGAAATCCGGGCTCTACTTATGACTCAGTGATTCACAACTGATGAGAAGCCCTCCACTGAAGAAACTCGGTGATTCACAACTGATGAGGATGCCTCCTCTGAAGAGAATTAGTGATTCACAACTGATGAGGAAGTCTCCACTGAAGAGACTCAGTTATTCACAACTGATGAGGAGGCCTCCACTGAATAGACTCAGTTATTCACAACTGATGAATAAGAGTCCAATCAGAGACTCAGTGATTCACAACTGATGAGGAGTTCTTCACTGGAGAGACTTAGTGATTTACCACAGGTGAGGATGCCTCCACCGATGAAACTCAATGATTCACAATTGATAAGGAAGCCTCCACTGCAGAGACTCAGTGATGTCAATTGATGAAGAGGCCTCGACTGAAGAAACGCAATGATTCACAACTGATAAGGAAGCCTCAACTGCAGACTCAGTGATTGGCAACTGGTGAGGAGGTTTTCACTGACGAGACTCAATGATTCACAACTGATGAGGAAGCCTCCGCTGCAGAGTCTCAGTGATTCACAACTGATGAGGAAGCCTTCGCTTCAGAGTCTCAGTGATTCACAACTGATGAGGAGGCCTCCACTGAAGAGACTCAGTGATTCACCACTGATTATGAGGCATCCACTGGAAAGAGTCAGTGATTCACAACTGATGAGGAGGTCTCCAATGAAGAGACTCGATGATTCACAACTGATGGATAACCCTCTACTGCAGACACTCAGTGATTCACAACAAATGAGGAGGCCTCCACTGAAGAGACTCAGTGATTCACAACTGATGGGTAAGCTTCCACTGCAGGGACTCATTGATTCACTACTGATGAGGAAACATCCACTACAGAGGGTCGTGTTGTTCCTGTAGTCACAGAGCACTCCTGAGATAACTTTGATGCTTAGTAACGAAGAACATTCAAAAGGAGTTGGTGAAGCAGAATGCACATGCACACATCGATGACTAAGTTTGATGATGGAAGAGAGCAGTTAGACTAGTCAAGAAATCTAATTAAATAACGTAAATGTGAATATAAACAATTTAGTTACCATAATCCATATGAATGGAATATAGTTTGTGTATCACGAAATTTAAATAAATGTAAAATTGTATTGAATATAGTATTCTAACAAATAAATTATAGTAACCTCTAAATAATTCAATTACTAGTATTATTGTGAAAAATAGTACAGAATTCATTTGATAAGCTATTCTGTAACTTATTCTTCGATGACATTCTTATCTAACGAGCAATTATCTTCAGAGGGAAAGAGTGTTTGAGAAATTCTCCCCTCGGTATTTTGGTCCTCTCTCTTCAGCACGATTTCTTCAAACTGCTATGGAAATAAATCTAAAAAAAGAGGGTAGTGAAATCATTGAAGATCAAATAATTAAACTACTATGTCATCAACCTATGAAACTAACCTTGAAGCAACTGTTTTTTTTTACAAATAGGAGTAGGAAAATTTATTATGAAAGGTTTTGATAAAGTAAGCTGAAAGTAGACTAGAACTGGAAAAGACGAACTATACACTATAAGTGTCGGACAAAAGAATTTATTGCGAACTAAAAATTATTAACACTTCTAATTGTCTAAAGTAGTATTTATTTCGCTGACATTATTTCTGCAGAACCACCAAATGTTATCTCAGTTGCTTTTTTATTCTGGTCACCTCTTTTCCCCTCCAAGAGAGACAAGGGGCGATAAAAGGTGGCAGCAGGGAAATTAACTTTGATTTACGACCCGCATGGAATTTGTTTGTAAGATGAATGAATCAATTAAGTAAGTTTGGTGAGATGAACATCATCAGCTTTGAAGGGGGTTACGAGTGAGAAAAATACAGGCTTCTATAATTATTAATTGAAAAATTTTCACCGACATATGACTGCATATTTTCTTTTCCATCACTCATTATAAGTTATGATAGATATCACAATAATGGGTAAATACCATTCAGTAATCGAACCAGAGTAATCAAATTCAATAATCAAAATGATGTCGCTCTACATTCACGGTACTGCTATTAATTGGTGATTTTAGTCTCTAATATTTTACGATTGATAACTAAAACTTAATTATTTCATTAATTAATTTACAATGACTGAATGTATCCTGACATAACACGAAGAGTAAATCGAATTTATCGGAAATAACTCCAATCAACCACCCAAGTTTATTTTTGTCTCAGAGGCGAAGAAGCACTCTCCACAAAGATAAAACTCTTCTCCTAAAATTGCAGAACCTTATCCAAACTGTGAACCGAAAAAATGTTCCAGCTTTGGCGTAATGCCATACAAATTATGCTGATGTACAACGTTAAAATGTCCAGTTCCAGATTTGGCAAAATGGCATGCAAATTGTGCTGATGAACAACATTAAAATTTCCTGTTCCAGCTTTGGCTAAATGGCATGCAAATTGTACTGATGAACTACATTAAAATGTCATGTTCCAGCTTTGGCAAAATGGCATGCAAATTGTGCTGCTGAACAACATTAAAATGTCCTGTTACATATTTGGAATAATTGCTTGCAAAAGGTGCTGATGAACAACATTTAAATGTTCGATGATTTATGACGGCAGATTTGGAAGCATCATTTATTCCGAAAGAAAGAAAAGAATGTGATTCGAATACCTTGGCTGGTGAATCTGAAGAGCCGTCAGTTGCCATAAATTGCAATCTGGTGATCGGATAAATGTTTTGAGATCGGAATTGATATTTCGAGATGAGTAAAAGATGAATTAAGCTTAGTTAGTATTGAATAAGGATATATACACAGTTATCCAACATTGACGAGAGAATAATTTAAATCACTGAGATTAATTGAATTTGATTTTGAAATGATGGAATTGATATCCGAAAGATAAAATAATGTACAGGCAGGCCTCGCTTTAAGTACAACTCATTTTAATAAAAGTGGTACTTATTTAGAGTCTTGTCTCGAAATAAGTACCGTTCGTATACATAGAAAACGGACACATTTTTTGTGATTAATTCACGGTAACTATAAAAAACATCAATATTGTAATCCAGATGAGGTTATTAGAAGCAGTTGGTTCAGAAGTTCAACAGGCCCCATTTTAGGATAAGTTCCGTATTATCGCACGGTTATATATTTTCAAACACATAAAAATCTCTATATATTAATCATTATTTAACTTTTATTTCAATTGGTATTCATGATACCAATTTGAATAGAGGTTGAATAACAATTATTATATTTACTTTTTCGACGTATCTGAAAATGTAGAACGTACCAATAACTTAAAACTTAGTACCCTTCTTTCAAAAATATTTCTTAGCATAGAATTGCTGTTTGTTAAATGTAGCACAATAATTATAGAAATCTAAGTGTCGATTAATTACTCACCTATACTGAGTTAGAGCTAAGCTATGGTTAGATTTTAAAACCTTCAAATGGTTCACAACTTCAAACACTGAAACACTGTTTGATAAGGTATCCGATAAATTCATCGCGGTAAATTCATCGCCGTAAATTCATCGCATGGTAAATTCATCGCATAGTAAATTCATCGCGTGGTAAATTCATCGCATGGTAAATTCATCGCATGGTAAATTCATCGCATAGTACATTATAAAATTAAATTGAGAAACTTAAATATACTTTTTGCAAGTAATCGCGTCGACCCTACTTTATTTTTCGCTGTATTATGGTAACTTATTTGTACGAATCTGTGCTGTTAGTTTATTTTATATGATTGGATTTTAGTAATAAAATGTCATATAATTTTTGCATGTATATCATTCAATTAATATTTAATATGTGAGTATATTTGCATTAATTTATTATTTTATAGTTATGCATATTTTTCTTTAATTCAAATCACCCCCATAAATAGTTTCCTTATATTTGTCTGTCTGTCTGTCTGTGCTCTGGCACGCTTTGAATACATAGAGTTATGATAAACTACACATACGGTTTGAATAATATTCAGAAATTAGGCTAAATATGTTAACAGGTGGTAGCATTAATACCAATTCTTATATGAGTGCAATAAATGATTATAACTGTAACTGAATTAGAAATTATTTCTGTAGTGAAAGTTTATAAAGAACTATTTGCAACATCTGTCATAAAATTTATATAGTCTATGACTCATCAGTCATGTCTATGATATAATTATAATATAATTATCCTTTTCCAATTGATAACTTACCAAGTGGCAAGTCAGTGGCGAAAATAATATCGTGTCTTGCGGGACGCTAAAATCCATATTTTTAGGTCACGTGACTGGCAATCTAGCGTCAGTTTAATGGAGAAATGATATAACTGAAACAAAATTTAATGGAGAAATGATACAACTGAAACAAAATAAGGTTTTACACCGTCTTCCTTAGCGTCCTGCAATCGCTGCAACACTTCCTCTCTCTAGAGTACTTTATCATAACTCTATGTAACTTACATTAAATCTGAGGATCTTGAGCATAATTAAAATATAGAATATTCCTAATATGAAAAAAACATTCTTGTTATGAAAAATATATATCTTAGAACATATTCATTTCATGAATAAACGGTTTCATTCTTTTAAATTACTATAATTTTCTGTTCTGAGATAGGTCATGTAAGCAACATATTTCCTAGTTACAGTACCTCTATAGTTAACTCCTGTGAAGTAAATGAGTTAGGATGTAGCCAATAGAAAATAAGAATGTAGCTATTTTAGATGAAGAGACAATAGAAAATATGAATGTGGGTATTTAAGGAAGTCCGTGACCCACCAAGACATGCTGACGTTTTTGGAACATACAAGTTGAATTAAATTTAATGTGAATTTGTTGAAACCTGTTCACTGTTCAGTGTTCAATATAGAAGAGTTTCATAAATTAGTATTACAAAAGGTATTTTCACAATCTCATTTTATCCCTACAACTCTTCAATTTTTCTGAGTTCAATATAACTAAAATCTTTAAAATTCACATGACATGATTCAAGTTAATAAAAAATATTTAAATACTTCAACGATTTTCATTACACTGAAACATGAGATTTGTATACAAATGTGATTTAACGGGCTTGCTAATATACCTTACCAAGTATATCAAACGAATTAAAAAGTTACAAACATATTTTTAGAGAATATAAAACATATTTCAAAGATAATATTGTCACTACCCTAATAATAACAAAGTAACACTTCTTTATTGTGTCTTCTGCCCAATTTTTTCTGGGTTCAATTGTTTTGGAGCCCAATTGTCGTGGGCCCAATTGTCCTGGGGACCAATTTTCCTGGGGATCAATTGTCCTTGGCCCAATTGTCGGTGCACTATATTGTTTGTAACGTTTCAATGTCTTTATAAAAAAAATTATCTTTTATTTACCTCTCTATTATTTGTATTATCCACCTTCCTTTTATAAGTCATCGATGATTTACTATGCGATGAATTTACCATGCGATGAAATTACCATGCGATGAACTTACCATGCGATGAATTTACCATGCGATGAATTTACCACGCGATGAATTTACCATGCAATGAATTTACCATGCGATGAATTTACCATGCAATGAATTTACCATGCAATGAATTTACCATGCGATGAATTTACTGCGATGAATTTACCCGCGATGAATTTACACTGATCAGTTTGATAATAGGCTTATCTAGTACTATAACCACAGTTTATAGAATATGGACTATAAACTGTGAATTATTTACAAATTTTATTTCATTATAACTTGTTACAATTATAAATTTCTTGTTACTTTACCTCGCTTTAGTTACCGTTTGGTAATTAAACTAAGTTGTGATTTGGTAACTAAAGCGGGGGATGCCTGTATTATATAATCATACACATTTCTCTCTCCCTAATAAATATCAGTCTCTCCTATCTTCGATATCATAAAGAAGAAGAACAAAACTAATAACAGAGCCGATAAATCAGAAAATTAATAACTGTGATAGCCTTGTCTTTAATAATATTAATGGAAATCATCGGGAAAGACATGAATGTTGAGAGGCAGCGATAGATCTAATCTTGAGAACAGACTGGGATAACGTGATGCATTGGCCATTGTTTCTGTAATATAAACATTAGACAGTAAATAACTGATATTATATTATGCATTTGCCATTGCTTCTATAATATAAACATTCGACAGTAAATAACTATTATTATATTATGCATTTGCCATTGCTTCTGTAATATAAAGCATTCGTTCAATAATTTCAGATCATTTTTTCTATTTATCTTCAACTTCTCACCCCATTCATTTCCAGTGAATTCAATAATGAGTGTTCCGAATAATATAGAATAAAGTGATATATTTTGAACAAGTTATCTCAACAAATTGGATGGATGAGTGAGTCTCCAAACCAGTTCTTGCCACATTTTCACCACTAAATATCATCACAATTAACTTCTCTAACTCCGCATGTGATGAAAATTGAAACAGAGAAGTAACTTTATTTCAATGTATTTCCAGTCATCAAATATTGCGTGGAGAAGATTGCTATTTAAATGGAAATGTTTTTAATGTGTCTCAAGTTGGAGACAAATAGGATTCGTTTGCCGTTGATAGTGTTTATTAATTTGGATATTTTAATCTATTTTTTGCGTGACCGAAAAATTTGCCGTCGGAATTTTCGCTGTTGGAAAATTCGTCGTTAGGAAAATTCGACATTAGGAGGTTTCGCCTTGAGGAATATTTAAATAATATTTGAATAATAATGTAACTAAATATATTTATTTCTATATATGTTAATATCTATATACAAATAATATAAATAATAATATACAATAGCGGCCAAAATATAAGGGTAGGCAAGAACGAGTTATCTAAATCTTTAATTTCATAAAAAGTACAAAACACGCATTATTGAAATTTAGCACGTATTTCCATATAGAGCGAATTCGTATAAAATTTCAAAGCATTTTGACAAATATTCTAGCAATAGTTCCATTTTTCACTTCAAACAATAAATTTTGCTCCGGCCAAAAGTTAAGGGTTGCCATCATAAACTTTGAAAAAATTCCGGATATTGGTAATTAACTTAATAATTTGTGATTAATGTTTTTTTATGTCACTTTAATACATCTTCTGACACAAAATTATACTAACTTTGCACAATATGAAGGAGTTATCCATCTTTTATTCATCCTTCAGAAATGTCAACAATTTTTCCACATTAGTTGAGTTTCTTCTATAAGTGCAGTCTCAAATTGTCGTTGCCGGAGATTTCTATTGTCATATAAAGGTTCAAAAGGATTGTGCAACATATTATGGCTCAGCATAAGCAGTACGGAGTTATTGATTTCAAACCGTAGAATGGTAGACTTCTCAAAGTATTGCCAAGAGAAGATCATGCAAGTCTTCAAAGTAGCTTGCAAGGTAGTTTCAACATTTCTGATCAAATTTTTCGTGAGATACATAAGATGTCATGCCTGGTGGTACGGTGTCCCAGTCTACTTTTTCGATTCGACTTCAACAAGTTGGCTTGCAATCATTTGTGCCTGCAGAAAAACGGAAAGTGTTACTTGTATTTTGTTTGGTTACTTGTATTTTGGTCGATTGATCAGAGGTCGAAATTACATTCTAGTGATGGATGAAAGAAAATGAACAGTTAAATTAAGTTTGGAGAGTTAAGTTTGAAGTGTGATGGTTTGGGGGATCATTTCTTCTGCTGGACCTGGTCCCATTGTTCGTCTGCACGAAGGAGTTATTGCAGAAGTATTAAACAGTTTTTTCGTCAACATACTCTCTCCAATCAAAAGCAGCTGTCCCTCATCCACCGAGTTTCAAGCAAGACAACGTACCCTACTACTCAGATAAGAAAAGTTAGGACCCTATTAGAAGATGAAGAAATAATTGCTTAAATGAGCTAGACTTCAAACAGCTCCGACCTCAATCAGATTGAGATTGTTTGGATAATAATTGAAGACTGTACTCAGGGAAGAAACACAAGAATTATGGACATTTCTGGAGAATGAATAGAAGATGGATAACTCCTTCATTATAAGTAAAATTAGTAGAATTTTGTGGTAGAAGATGTATTGAAGTGATATAGCAAAGAATTATTCACAAAATATTAAGTTAAGTTAATGATGTCTACCCTTTTCTCTTGACCAGAGCTAAATTAAGTGTGTGAGGTGAAATATCAACCTATTTATAGAGTATTTGTTCAAATGCTTCAAAATTTCATAAGAATACATATGAGCTCTATAAAAAATACATGCAAATTTCAATTATGTGTGTTTTGTACTTTATATGAAATTAAAGATTTAGATAACTTGTTCTTGCCTACCCTTATATTTTGGCCACTACTGTAGCACTAAACGTATTATATTCCTCATATTATGTTAAAATCGCAGCAACAAGGATATTCTTGGGTTCTAAAATAGAAATTTATTGAGTTTTAGTTTAGAGAGATCGCATACACTCACAAGAGAGATATTTTAAATTTAGCACTATAAGCACTGACTACCCTGAAATATATGTGCCATGCACAATAATTCAGATTGCAAGAGATAATCCGTACAATGTAATACCGAATAAATCAAAACAATCAATAATTAGTTAGGCACGAAACCATTAATAGCCCAGAATAGTACACTTATTAGAAAAGCCTTATCTTTAATTCACAATAATAAACACACACACACAGAAACACAAACACTTTTAACAGGAAGTGATGAGAACGGACTAGGATTACCCAAAACACAGCTGACCATCACTCACTAGTGATCTTATTCATTTTTACTGAACAGTTTTTTTTAACAAAGAAATTAGTTTCAACTATTTAGTCAACCAACCAAAGCACTCCAAACGTTACACAGCGACCCCTCGTGACACAAAAATTATGTGAGTAATG